>JAUCMS010000031.1:9769873-9807960 GCA_032357445.1 Enteromius radiatus | reverse complement strand
ATGTTACAACTTCCTGGTGAAGCTGGCAAGTAAAAATAAATGGAAAATGTGTCACATAGGGAGAACAACAGCATTAAAAAAATAAATTAAACATCTTAATCGATTTAAACCATAAACACTTCTCTAAATTCAGTTAGTCTGGCTGTAAAATACTAATGCTAGAGTTAAAACGAAAACAACCCCGTGCACACATAACCGTCGACAATCCCTGTGTAAAATTGTCGATTGCATATCAGTAACGTTACTGAGTGAAAAAACGTTCCAATGTGTTTCGTTAAGTGAATTTAGAGCGTATGATTACTAAAAACGACTCACTTACCATGCAAACCCGTTTGAATTTTCCCGGATAAAGCGCGGCTAACGTCTCGCGTCGCGTAAAGGCTGCGTCACTTCCGTCAATAACGCTCAAGGGAAGTGAGTGGTTTCGTGTGTTGAATCGGTTCTTTTGGACAGTTCGTTTCAAAGAATTGGTTCAAAGACAGTTTAAAACTGTTGTGTCATATTTTAATTAAAACTAACTGCAGTAAGTGTAATGACAAAGTTTCAAGGTATCAGTTTGAATTTTACTTCAAACTATTATGTAAATATGCACATGCTGGAGTTAAAGAGACCTCTTTAATCACGTTTCTTATATGAACGGCATCTTCCGTTATTCAAGCTTTTCAATGCGAACGAATCATTCAGCACGGTTTTGTGAACCGGTTCAATTGATTCCTTGAAAAGATCCGGCTTAAAGGAACGACCACCTCATTCATCTCTACAATTTGTATTCAGCACGTGTGTTGAAAATATGACTTTGGAGACAATACCAAATAAGTTGTGTATAAGAGTGGATATCGTCGTTTGTCAAAGAAGATGCCCGAGAACCAACTACCCGAAGAAATTTGGATCCATGTGTTTGGATTTCTCTCTGAATGCGACAAATTAAATGTTCGTTTAAGCTGCATGTACTTTAAGAGTCTGATCGACCACTGGTCCTTATGGAAGGACAGCGTTGTCGTCATCCAAAAGGCCTACGACTCACATTTCTGGAAAACTCTTCGTCAAAGGAAAATCAAGTCTATTGTTGTTCAAAAGGCAACGACTAAAGTCTTGCAACAAATGGTGGCTTGGCTGCCGAGGGTCGGTTCAGTGACTCTAGTTGAGTGCAGTGATGGCACAGCTCTGGTGACACTGGGGGCTTTAAAACACCTCCAGAGGCTTGTCATTTGTCAGTGTTGCTCTCAGAGTCTGCCCAGCTTACTTTTATCTTTAAAACAATTGACTCATCTCTGCTTGTGTGAGGTCAAGAGAGCCTCGATATCCGAGATAAGTGCTGCAATTTCGCAACTTGTCAATCTTACCACACTGAAGTACCATGACAACACAAATCCTATCCATAAAACTGCTCTTCATGGCATGTTGGGGCGTCTGCCTAACTTAAAACATCTTTCCTTGAGATTGGGGCCAAAGTATGGAATTCTGCCTGATGATTATTTTTGTCCAACTAAAGCAAATGAACATCCAGGTATGTATGATTTGAGGAAAGAAAAATCAGATGAAGAACTGAAGAAAGCATTTTCACTTTGTAGAGTCATCACCCATCCCATCTTGTTTTTCACACAGGAGTGACTCCGGATGCAGAGTTTGGCCTGAGCAGCCTGGAGCTGCTGAACTATGAAGACCCCTGCCTCTCCTCTGTTGCCTTTAATGGTCTGTCTTCCCTGACCAAACTAGCAGTGCATTACAAAAAATGTGTTAAAAATGCAAACTTCTGCTGCCTCTCAGAATGGCTGCAAGGGCTTAATGTACTTTCAGAGCTCAACATTTCTTGTAAGTATGAGAACATGCACAATAAAAAAAGTTCAACCAATAAAATTAATTAAATGCATTAAAATATCAACAAAACATATTCCATACTTGAGACACACAGAATAATCATTAAAATAGTAATAAAAATTATTATTATTATAAAAAAAATGCAGTCTTATATAAAATATTATCATATCAATCATAATATTTGTTATTGAATTAAATAATTTAGTAGTTGTGTTATTGTTTGAGCAGCACTTTACAGTACGGTCATAAGCTAATGGAAAATAGTGCATTAATATTAGCTAACAATGAGCAATAATCTTCAGTGTTTATAACACTGGTCTCAAACTCAATTCCTGGAGGACCACAGCTCTTCAGAGTCTAACTCCAACCCTAATCAAGCACACCTGATCCAGCTTATCAAGGTCTTCAGGATCACTAGAAACTTCCAAACCGGTTGGGATTTGGAGCTGAACTGTGCAGAGCTGCGGCCCTCCGGGAATTGAGTTTGAGACCACTGATTTATAAATGCTCTGAGTATTTATTATTTTGTTTACTGTTATTTCATGTTAGATAATGTCTTTAACTATCAAATGCGAACAAACACACTTAACATTGTTGTATTGTATCTGCCAAGAAAATGTTACCTTCAGTTGGAGGTTTAGGGGGAAGAAAAGCTGCCCTGTCATCATCAGCCTAAGACTCTTCAATTCAGAACAGATTTTTAGGCAATGAATCCCTCATTTTTGTCTTTTCTAGTAGGATATCCGCTCAAAGCCTACGCTGAATGGATTCCCAGGACTGTGCAGCAGTTGTCTCTCATGGGAGTGATGGCAGAGTTGGAGTCTGTCAGGATCGTGGGAGAGCAGGTGCCGGATCTCCTTCACCTCCGTTTGGACTTGTTTTGTCCTGACATCTGTGATTTAATCACACAAATCCCCCAGATTTTCCTAAAGGTGCAAATCCTGGAAGTGAGGTGAGTTATTTGTCATGAATTATAAATATATTATGTTAGAATAAGTAAACACAATGCTTTGTATGTGTGTTTGACCTCACTTACTTGTATTCTCTTTCAGACACCATAATGTTCCAGAAGCAGTGTTTCTTAAACTTCAGCATCTGCCTCAACTGAAGCAGTTAATGATTTTGGATGCACCCATAAGCCCCAGTTCTACAGTCCTCAATCTGACTCAAAAAATTCATGCCCAAACAAACAACAGAATCCATGTGCTTCATTCCAATTCAAAGGACCAGACCAATTGTTTTTGTGTTTTTTATTGATAAACTTCATTGTTTAACTCATGTTTATATTGGACTACAGTTGGAAACACATTATCATTCTTCACACACATAATTTGTGTGTATATATGTATATATACAATGTGTCAATGATATTTTATGCCATCAATATTTGCTCAACTCTTTATAAAGTGCTATATAATTAAGATGGTATATTCACTCACAGTCTCTGTAAATATATTTTCCAAAAAACGAAAGAAATTAAAGACTACAGGCAAAAGTGTTCCCATAACATCCAAACACCTCCACTAGGTGGCAATCGATTCACACATGAGTATAAGAAATAGCAATATGCTCAATGTGCTTTACTTCTTCGTACAAAAACTATAATACACACTGTACGTATAAATAAATATTGTGCCCAAATAAAAATATATGCAAGACTTTCTCCCCAAAATAGCTGTAACAGATTGGGTGTACTTACATATGTGATATTCTGCATTAATAAGTATTCATTAATATATGTATTAAACATTTGGCCTCAAAATACTTTTTTTTTTAAAATAAGACAATATTATTAAACGTTTTGATTTAATATATTTATTAGTTGTATCTCTGTAAGACAAATATATGAGTGGGTAAATGTTTACCATAAGCATCCTCAGAAGGTCATGGGTTCACATCCTTATAAACAGGATAGTCATGTTCAGATATAGTTTCTTAATTGTCAATGAAGCAATCATGATTGGACTTTTTAGCACACTTGATTTTCCGATGTTTGAGAATTTATGATATGAAAATTCATTTTAAAGGCTTTTCATCAGGTTTTACTAATCAAGGCCCAGTCAAACTGATGAGGCATTAATATAATTAGAAGCAATTGTGCTAGCAATTAGCTGAAGTGAAGCTGATCCATCATTGCATATATAATACTGAAGGATGAATGTTTGGATGGTTTAATCCCACTCAAGGTTATACAGTTGTAAGAGCTTCCGAGAAGTTTTATGGTGTATTGAAGCTGTGAGAAATCTTCCATTAGCCGAGGATGGAGCATTTATCAAATGAGAGATGACAAGGACAACATATCATTCCACATTATATCCCACTGAGGGAGAAATAATGTGCTCATAAGTAACAGTGGAGACTGAGTGAAAACACTTTGGAGCGTCTAACAGCAAACATAGTGTCCACTGAGAAGCCTGCAATGTTTCAACACAGTTCTATGTGTAATTTGAAAGAGACTGTTGTAGCTTAGCACGCTTTTGCTTTTCCAGGATATGAAAGTCACGGTTCAGTCTCTTTTCTTTTATGCTTTACATACATTATTTTGACAAATGTTTCATTTCAGGCCATTATGCATGTCCCAGAAATTTCAATATTTCACCTCAGCAAGAAAACCGTATGTTCTAATGCTTCAGTCATACTCTCTGAGAGGGTAAAAATGGCAGTCTGGAGAAAATGGAAGGAGATTGGTGTATTCTCTTTGAATTTTCATTCCGAGCCAGACATTCCAACATATTTCAGAATTCTAAATATTCCACAGAATCTCTTGGAGAAAAAAAAGAGCTATTTTTAAAAACAAAGACCAAAAACACCTTCAGTTTTACCCTGAGGATTCTGATATTGCAATTATGAATTAGTGTTGGCTTTCTCAGAATATTGTATTTCCTCTAAATCAACAAAATCCCCATGTGTTTTGTTTCTTTTCTAAGAGTATCTAACCAGTAAAGTTCACTCATTCATTATAGAATTACATTGTGACGAAATTGCATTTGATTTGAAAATGGGGTCAAATGTCTCTATTAAAGCATCTCTTAAATTTCCCTTAAAAATGTTTGAGCCATAAAAGGAGCATTTTGCATCTTTCGACTGCTGTTATAGGCTCAGGATGGGAATTTTTGACTTCTTCACCCTAAATACTCCCAATGCCAAAGCAGCTGAAGCTGAATTCAAGGTATGTATGAAGTAATAGAGTGCCACCTGTATTAATTTAGTTTTGACTGAGATGAAAATGGCAATGGAGAAATGATACAATAATGGCTGTGGAGGACAGTATGCACCTACCCACATAATCAGACATAATCAATGCCATTTAGTGAATGGTATCATCTTGTTAGTTCCTCCCATCATGGTCTATGGAGGGATTTTGCATTCTCCTCCACACACAATCATTTCTCATTTCGAGTATGTGAATGGTGAAGCCCCACTCTACTGTGAGTAAACGACTTCTCCATTCTTATCAAAAAGCAATTTGCTTGTGTGAGACAGTAAAGTCCAAGCTCTCCATCATTATGAAATGGCTGTCCATGCCGTCTGATCTACGAGAAAGTAGATGCTGTATGAAACACACGGACTATCTGGGAGATAGCTTGCCAGCTCATCCGGATGCAAACGCTGTATCATGCTGGCACAATGAAACCTGTGTCGCAACTAAAGGGAGCTATAGAGGAAGCTGGCAAAAATAGAGTCAGCGCAAGAAGATGGCATGCTGTGAAATATTTGAATGTACATAAGTAACCGGGGTTAGTTGTCACACTGTCTATATAACTCTAAGGTTTTAAGTGCAGTTGCACAAATATTAAAGTGGTTTTATGAGGTTAAAAAATATTGTTCTATTGTTTCTCTGTTTTGTTTTATAATTTTACATTTGCCAAAAAACCTGTCTGTTGTGACAGCTTATCTCAACATGTTCATAAACTGAAACATTTTCTGGGCAATACAGGTGGAAATGTTAAATAGCTTTTTTTGTAGCTAATACTTGAAATTGACTTTCAAAGAGGAACCTACTTTGAGAAATAATAACTGAAGTAAAATGTGTGACAGATATAAATAGGTCTTTAGGAAACAATAAAACTCCAGCAAATATGTTTTCTTTGCACGATTTTGATCCCTTTTCTCCCTTTTGCTATGGTTCAGATGTTTTGAGGACAATACAGGAGTTGTAAATGGCACGCTGAAAAATCTGAGAGAATGTCGGATGAGTTGTGAAGGGAAAAGCAGGATGTGGGTTAGTGTGCATGTGTGTGAGTGAAGCTTCTATACCAGTAAAACAATCAAATCTGTACCACTCCATGTGATGCAGTAATGCAGATACAACAGAACAAGCCTATCTAAAGATGCCTCAATGTGCATCATACATGCTTTTAAAAAAAAGATTCTAAAAGGTTTTGCTACCTTTTGCTACAGCGATGCTATAAAAACTCTTAAAAGAAAAGTTTTTCTTAGTGAAAAGCATTTTAATTATCAGAAGAAGCCACTGTAAAGAACCTTTAATGCAATGAAGAGAGTCTGTGGATGTTATTTTTAGCTTGGCCAAACATGAAAATGTGCTGAAAAACAGTCACCCTCAGGCAATCCAGCATGTAAGATAGTTAGTTTCTTCATCAAAACAGATTTGCATTTTAAATTAAGCATTACATCACCAACGGATCCTCTGCAACAAATGGGTGCCATCGGAATGAGACTTTAAACTGAACAGTTAATAAAAATATTACAAAAAACCATGCAATCAATTGATGTACAGCATATTTTCTCCAATTAGGCTATGTTTCCAGAACCCAATTCTTGTCCTACAAACTGTATGTCTTACAGAATTTTAAATTCACTGAATTCCAAAAAGCTTAGACTATCAAGGAAAAGACTCAAAGTGTTAAGATGAACATGCACATAATTAACCCCTAATAAGACATCTTAGATTTTTGCCTAATGCTGGTCACATTTTGGGTCAAATTACAACCCTGGCCAAGTCTTGAATCCTTTTCAAGGGCAGCACAAGCAACCACATGCAACTCAATCCATATTCAGCCTGATGTGTTCAAAAAAGGGAAGGTAGATATTTTCAGTTAACTAATAAAGGACAAATAGACACATTTTTAAAAATCTAAGACACAGAAGAAGACGACACATAAATACATATTAAATATCAGACATTATTCTTTCCATAGTCCATACAAAATAATAATTTCCAGATTCTAATGAAAAATATCCTAAATGTTTAATGTGTTCATAACTCATTAGATAGCCAAAAAGAATAAGAATGATAAGCAAAAAAGGGAGCGATGAAGCAGCAGAGCAAAATAATGAAAGAGAGAGATGGTCAAACATGTGGACGAGTGCCATAAGAACATTTCTACTTCATAAGCTGCTAAGTGCTGATGTACAAACAATGAATAAATAATTCCATTCTTTAAACTAGAGTTTCCCTTAGGGAGCTTAAGGAAAATAGAACTAATAATGGCTTTTTCATAAATGAAATAACTTTTCTTCAAGACAAATAATTTAAATGATACTTGGTAGAGCATGAAAACATTCATTATTGATACATAATCTGAAAAAGGATCGGTATGTCTGTTTGCACAGGAGCACATTACGTTGTTATTTAAAAGAGAAAGAGAGAGAGAGATAAAAGGGAACATAGCATTAATAAATCAAGAATTGGGAGAGAGACATAAAATCTTTTTTTTTCATCTGTTTGTGATAGAGCAGCTGGAACAGAGGGACACAATAACATTCAAAGATTATGAGAAAATTACACAAACTAATATGTAATAGAAAGAATAGTCACCTACTAAAATGCTGGATGTGATCATTTCTTCACACAATAAGTATAACTAATTATGCCCGTGGGTTATTTTTTTTAAACCTCGGGTTATGAAACTGAAAATGCACTGAACTGCAGCGCCATGAGTGAACAGTGTGAAACAATGCAGTGAAAGAAGCAGAGAGCCAATCATATACTAAGCAATGCTAACCTCATTAAATATTCATGCACCTTGTAGAGTCGCAGAACTTAAAAAAAAGCAGAGCGGACTTACGTGGTGACATTTCCTACATCGACAAACATTTAGTCAAACATGATGAGTGCCTGTAGCGATTTGTAATCGTTCAATCAGCGTTACTGGTCTCATAAATATGCAAATAAGAACGTGAACCCAGGGGTTACAAATGGAAAGTGTGAAATCTTAAACACTGACTTCCCTGGATTGACAGTCAAAGTACAAACACTGTAAAACATGAAACAAGAGAGTCCAGCATACTGCATTTAGCCTACCTCCTGAATGATTCACTCTTCTGAGACAGAACGAATCGGTTGATTCAGTAAACAGTAACCAGTCCGAATGATTCATGCATCTGATTAATGTGCTTCTTGAATTTAGTTTAGTTTGGCAGGGAAGATCAAGTGATTAAAGACTTGAATTAACACTGACATGCAACTAAAGGAGATTTTTATTTTTATATGATGATGTTGATTAAGGCAAAATAATTTTTAAAAGCAATTTTTTATCCACACATATAAATTGGGCATTGAAAACAAACAAACAAACAAAACTTTGACTAGATTTAAGAAAGAGGTCCCTAACGTTCTACATTACCAGAAAATAGAAATAATAAATCATGGAAGACTGTGAATAGTTCACCCAAAAATGAATAAGACAAGAAACACATATTCAACAATTATTTTCTTTTGTGATACTCTCCTATGGTTGATATGGATGAGAAGAATTGTTGAATAATATCATGTTGTTTTCTTTTCTGTTTTCTTTCTACATTTCTGGACCTTGATAGTAGCAGTTCCCTTTGTGTTAGTGCAGGGTAAGAGAGATCTAGGATTTCATCAGAAATGTCTTAATTTGTGCTCTGAAGATGAACAAAGGTCTTACAAACAACACAAGGGTGATTAATTAATGACTTTCAAATGAGTCTTAAACATATCCTTTGAATTATAATGTTAAGGAAGGTGTACATTATATAATTTAAAGTAAACAAAAAAAAAAACTTAATTTTGTAAGATCTTTTTAGTCTCAGGGACTGTATCTTGTTGGTTCAGTCAGTACCGCATAAAGCAAATAATAAGCATTGTTAAATATTTAACAAGCTCTTTTAAATCTTAATATGGGTTATCCTGTACTACAAAAGAGAGTCCACAACAGGTTCGTTTTTGTATCAATAAATGAGTTCTACAAGGGAAAAAAAAAATGAAAGAGCTTTTTTCCCGAGGAATACTAATAGATTAAAAGCTGCAAGCTGATGGCTCCCTTTGTCATACAGTTGCAGACAGAGATAAAGAAGCAATTCCGGAGGCGTTTGATAGAAGATTGGTATTTGGTTTTCATACACGGCAGCCACTGGTATGTAGCTGAGGATGCTGTGGGAGTGGTCATCACTCACGGACGCTCGGTGCCCAGGGTGTAGACTCCTGCTGTTACTAAGTCACCATAGACTGATGATAGTGTCAGCCACAGAACAATCTGCATTCATCATTTCTTATCTGCCGGGCCGCTGTGCTGATCCGGGAGATGCATCCTCTTGCTGCTGCAGGGTCAAGGACTGCATGATTGAGTTGAGTGTGTGTGTGTTGCTTTTTGACCCATACAGCCTACTCCCAGTCCTGGAATTACTTGTGATCAAACTGACATGACGTGTTAATGCACCACGGAAACGAACCAAGCACCCAAGTGCAGACGTATAAGAGGATTGTCCTAGTTACTGTCACTTTCTCACATTGGAAGGCTAAGTACGTGTCTATATACAGTATTAGAGGCTACATGATAGGAATCTGTAAGTATATGTGTCTGTTTTATGGATGTAAGGTTGTTCATGGGCAAGCAATAACACATTGTCCAAGGGACAGGTCATTTCCGAGCATCGTCCTCTAATACAGAGCTCAGTACTCAATCAGAGAGGCCTGACCTTCACTGTGTCCACACCTTCTCTGTCACTTAAATAAGTATGATGTTCCTAAAGCAGGGTTTTAGACATGTTCTCTCTAATAGTATTGCATATATTTAAATGAATAAAAATAATTTCATATTATTTTGTTCCTAACCTGAATTGTGAACATTTTCTAATAAACAGATTCGAAAAATACACATAATACTATGTGCAATAATAATGCGTTCTTAAAGTCACAGTGAAACGGAAGTGCAATTAAATATTTTCTCATTAATTACAAAAAAAAAAAAAAATGGAGGGGTCTTTGTTCTATACATTGTGATTTGTGAGAGGTTGTGAGATGTGGAAGTTCTCTTGAGTTGGAATTTAATTGCCATTTTTACCAGTAGCTTGAGTTGTGACATTTTGATACATAATGTCTGTCCCAATTCATACAGTATTTATTTATTTTGTAAAATCCTGTGCTTAGTGTGTTCATACTGAAATAATATATAATAATAAAAAAGAAAAGAAAGAAAAAAGTGCAAGAGTGGGAGGAGTTATCAGATTGTGATTGTGAATGACAAAAATGATGAAATTCACACTATGACAGTTGATTAGTGCATAAAATAAATGCAATGAAGTGCGTCTTTTGGGGATGAACACATATGATACACAATGAGATAAATAAATGAATTAATATATATTAAAAAAAAAAGAAAACAAATACAAATGACTATTTGGACTCAAGCTTGTGTGAGCGACTGCAATGTAAATCTATGTAAATCAATGTACATCTATTTATTTAAGGATCATTTTCCCCTCCAGTAGGCTGTAACTGCGAGTGTTGCCACCTGATCGTTGAATTCAAACCGGATCAGTGATTCACGAATGAATTTATTCAGACCAGCCTTGTGAAGAGAGCCTTGTAAAGTAGAAATTGGAAAGCTAGACTATATTTATGAACCAGATAGGCTAGTTCATTATGGGGTTCCATTTGTGCCAAAAATAATTTGACTGCTTTGTGCTTTGTACTATACTGTCTTTGTCTACAGTCATTGCTTAAAATATTCCAGCGGTCCCCCCAGAGTGAGTTTTATAGGGCGTTATTTTAGAACATTTGCCCTTACTGTTTCCATGGCCACCGCAAGCACAATAACGCTATATGACAGTTTGATTACTTTTATTTAGTTTTTTCTTTTTTATTTCAAATATTCACAAACTTGCTTACAGTGTCATGAACAATCTGATATTCCAGTTCACAAATATATGTAAATAAGTGTGTTTTGTCGTTTAAACACCTTTATAAATGATCTTGATCTGTAACATGAGATGGGCGCCGCCATGTTTGTTCGTGCTGCAGTTTAGAGAGTCCCATCAGTCGGATTTTACAGCACGTAAATTCATCAATTTCTCCCCCCCAAAATTTGGCAGTTATGTGACATCACAGAATGTTCTAAATCCCATATGTGGGACCGTACTCCCAGGGGCAGAAAAGAGAAATCCCATATGTGGGACCATATCGCTCAACAGGTTAATCTGTCATCCTGCCTTCTTTTTCTCTGTTGCTTTTACTGTTATCCTTGTTGCAATTTTGTTCTGTCATCTTAACTGTCAACTGTCTTCTTGTTGTGTTGTCTTAACTGTCGTCCAGTTCTGTCGTCTTTACTGTCATCTTAACTGTCGTGCTGTTCTGATATCTTAACTGTTGTCCTGTTCTGTCGTCTTATTCTGTTGTCTGTCATCATAACCTTTAACAAATTTTAAATTTCATATTTGACTGAGCTGCTTTAGGGACCGTCTGCAAATTTACCTCACACAGTACAAGTCCTGGACTATAGTAAATGACTAGTGGGCAACTCTCTCTGGCTAAGACAATACTTCCAATATCTCCCTTGCTATTTGTACAACGTACTCTTAGTCAGTGCTGGTTACTTTCAAATAGTAATTAATTACAATTACGTAATACTTCATCAATATTGTATTTAAATGAGTTAAATTAGTACTAATTATTCTGACAAGAAATGTAGACATAATGTAAACATAATTTATTCTTATAACGTTTGCGTGCAGGTTACTGCATACATAATGAACTCAGACACGGAAGGAATATTTCCCTTTATTTTCATACAGATGACATAATTAGATAATATTTGTTTTTTATTTGAATTCAATCATTTAAAAGTAGACACTTGACTTTCAGATACAGGAAAGACTACTCACTTTATATGGATTACATAATCAGATCAAATTAATTTTCGATTTGAATTTGTTCATTTAAAAGTAGACAATAAGCGTCTAGATGCTGGAATGACTGTATAGCTTTTATATGCATGCATAATCAGATAATATTCGATTTGAATTAGTTAATTTAAAAAGTTTTTGATTTTAATTTGTTGAAGTAGACAATAAGTGTTCAAATACGTCTTTCCTGTATATCTAATTATGTAATGTATAGAAAAGCTAGGTACAGTACTGTACAGCCTAAACTAAACTTCAAGCTTTCATATACGGGAAAGACTGTAGCTCGCTATAGTTTCAAAAGGATTACATAACCAGAGAATATTTATTTTTTAATTCGTACATTTAAAAACAAACACTTCAAGCTTTAAGTATATATTTCTCATGTCTATAGCTATACATGTATTTCTGAATTTGATTGATTTTAGTCTTATCTGTAATGTAAATAACAAATCTACAAGCACAAGTTGTCTGTTTTATTTGTCCAAACAAATGTTTATTTGTGTATGATAAGAAAAATTAGTTAACACATTAGCAACTACCTCAACATTTAAATTGTAGTATTGATCAGATAAATGACTCTTGTCTGGATGTGTTACAGAGACCGATGGCACATACAGTAGGTGTACTTATGAAGGAATGGTGTCATCAAAGCCTCTCAGTGAGTACATTACTAAAATTATTACTGCAGTTTTCTGATTCTTTGCATTTGCTGAAGAGCTTTTGTGTTGGAACAAGACAAGGTGATTTGTGTAAAAAAAGGTAAAATGGCAGCTTTTGTATTATATTTGTGCATTTTTGCATGCAGTATCTGAAATGTCTAACGACTGGTGTGTGCACTGAGGATGGAGAAGTCCCTAGCAGTATCTTTAAAATGGCCATGTGCCATGGATGAGACCCTCAATCACTCCACCTGCCCTTACTGCCTCATCTGGGCTGAATGTTGCTGTGGTCTCTTGATCTTCAGTGAGCCCAGAGCCAGTTAGAGCATCTAGAACAGTGGTTTTCCAAAGTACAACCTCAGAAAATATTTGGAAGTACCACTAGAATGACTAACATTAAAATACAGGACAGTTCTGCACAGTTAAAAGTCTTTTTTTGCCTAATAAGAATATGTATTTTTGTGAGCCACTTTAACATTGTAAATCATTAAAGGGGTCATATGATGTTGCCAAAAAGGACATTATTTTGGTGTAATCCAATGTTTTTATGGGTTAAATAACCATTTTTCCCTACTGTAAATTGTTGTTACTCCTCTAAGCCACGCCTTCCTGAAATGGGTCGATTTGTACAAAGCTCTATTATTCTAAAAAAGCGAGGTGTGCTCTGATTGGCCAGCTATCTGGTGTTTAATTACTCGTACCACCAGACCAAAAAGACCAAAAGACTTTTAGGATTTGATTTGTCATGTTTGTTTTTCTGGTTTTAGTTCAGTCAATGGAGCCCAAGTTGCAGAAGATTCAAAAGCAAATATGATGTCATGAGGTTTCTGAAAAACCTTTTAAACCCCTGAAATGAATATTATATGAAATATATGCATATTATAGTAGTACCTTAAAGAAATGCACTTCAAGAAATAAACAAATTTGAGAATTTGTGCTCAAGACACAAAAAGGGATTTGCAAAAAAACCCCGATTTACATTTATCGTGTAGTTTATTCCAGCCTTAAGATTGTTTAATAAACATTGCTTTTTACCATCATCACTTCATCTGCTTCTGTTCTTCTCTGGCTCGGTCAACATCTTGAGTGACATAAGACTTGAAGACTTATTTTGGTTATCAGCAGCTCTGCTGACTAGCTGTTCTGTTACCGGACTGATATTTTCTGATGGGATCTGGCGCCCGGGGATGGATCCTAAATATAATTTGGCGTGGAGACCCGATCTTTTCAACTTCAAACGGCTAACGTTATGATTTCTTTAGTGCTGCAAGTTCAAAGTCCGGTGCTGTACTGCTTTGATTTCTGCCTTTACCGGGAAGACTGTTATTTTCTGAATGAATAAACAGTTTAAATGAGTTGGTTCAATTGAAATGACTCCCTTAGCAGTGACATGCTTATGGAAAAATGCCGGTTTTAATTATACATTTAAAAAAATAATTTCAAATATCAATGTTTTACGTTTTAAATATGATGTTTTCTTCATTCTAGGTTCGCTTCTCTTTTGTCCAATTAGGCACTTTATAGTTATCGTCAATATAGCCACTCACCAAATGCAGCTGAGCAGAACGGCCGCCATGATTCACTCTGGCTCCTGTATGACAGCTGATTATCAATATGAATGAAACTGTCATTTTTCCTACCCTGTTATGCAAGTCATCATCTCGTTGGTGACATCCAAGGCTTTTCATGGTCACTCCTTAAAACACAATCAGGTAGACCGAAAATAAATATCCAGCAGCTCAGGTTAGGTTTGGAGAATCGTTTACTTTCCTGTCAGATTTATAAATGCTATTTAGTAATAGTAAACAAAGGCTGTTGGAAAAGGAAAGATTTTAATTGAAGCTACGCCACTCAAATCTTGCTATGCTGTTTTCAAATGCCTCAAGGAATGACTGTTGTGAAAATAAGCAGCTATAGATTTTTAACAACGCAATTCCTTTTCACAAACCCCCTCCAGAGACCTTTATGCAATAGGCCTATGTGCCTTCTCAGTAATTGAATCATTACAGAGACCTCCATAAAGAGTAAATCAACAGTGTTTACTTAAAGATGAACAGAAACGCATCCTACATCATTTATGCTTTCTCAGAATCAACTAAACTCTTATTTTTACCACCAGTTTATAGAGAAGATGAGTTTCTGAGCAAGGCGCAGCTCGGTACAACAAAACTGCATGCTCAACAATAACACATATTCTCATGTTTGGCCTAGATTAATAATTTACATGTCTGACCCTATACTTGTAGTCAGTGAAACCTTCTTCCTGGCTAATTAGGATAGAGCTTGTGCAAATCTTTAGATAACCCAGGATCATACAGAGGGCCCAAAAAGTATTTGGACACTTAAACAGGCTACGATTTTCATTGCATAACAAAATATCAAAACAAAAATTAGATCAAATTCTATTTTTATTTAATTTTGTAAAACTATATCCCAAGAAACAACTCAAAATATAGAACAATTCCAACGTTTCTGTCCCAATTATAGTATGAAATATATACAAAGTAAAATACTAGGCCTACTAACACATTAACAATAACTTAAGATTATAGGCATTTATCAGTACAGTATTTTTTAGTATTTGGTAAATTATATAAAGGTGATTCATATATGATTAAATATATTTACTGTAGCCAGAAATAAAACAAGATTTTTTTTTTTCAAATATATTTAGTCTTCATTTTACATAATTTGAAACCAAACAAACCTATTTTATGTTTTGCTTGAAATGTATGCTTGTATTATCTCTTTTTGAAATATTAAACACAAAAATAATTACATTATATCTAATGCAATAACAATAAAATGTTTTCTTATGGCTTAAGTGTCTAAATCATTTTGAAACAACTGTACGTAGCTATAACAAGTGGTCAAACTCAATGTGCTGCATTTTGACCACATCATATTTTCTGCCTAAACTCCCACCCATTGAGTGTCTATATGCTGTGATGGCATCTGCTCTGATAGGCATCTCTAACCGAGTCGGGATGCATTACTCAACAGTGACAGCTACAACCTGTCTGACAGATGGACCTGCATCAGCTAACATACAGAACAATCTTCAGACACTCAGTACAGCATCAGGAGCACCTGATTTTGGTATGGGGAGCAGCTCCTCTTCATTGATGGACTCTTTATTCTTCTCATACAGCTCTTTCAGATTCCATCACCTTTAATGTTCAAACTGTCAGAATGAGACATAATACTTACATTTTTTTGAAGACAGGCAGTATTTCACGTGATAGAATCACTGCTGGAATCGCAGCTTCCTGACTCATTCCTACAGGAGGAAGTGGGAATAAAAGGGGCTTCACACTGCGCTTTTAACCCTGTCAAATAGTGACAGAAAATGTATTGATTTAAGTGATAAAGACACCTTTTTATTTTTATCCTAAGTTTGAAAAGTCAGAAAAAAACCCTTGATAGCACTGCTAGTAACATTCAGATGAGCGAGATGCAAAAGTTGAGTTGAAAAAAAAAAAAATCTTTCCACCTTGATTTTTTTTCTCCACCATGTCCCTCAAGGGGCTCCATAATCTCATTTTGTCATCCCATGATTCAGAAAATACTTTGTATACATTAAAATTTAAATGGTTAACATATAAGTTGTTTTCCTTAAAAAACACAATCTCAAACTTGACAGGGGCATAAAAATCACTATCTGGGGTATCATTCAATCGCTGTTGTGTTCGGTGACAGCGGGTTTCACACTGCATGACTTTACAACACAAAGGATCGCCGACAACCTTGTCTTACTGCCAAACCCACGCGAGAAGTGGTATGGAAACAACGCGAGGCCACGGTGTGCAAGACCGGAGTTCTCACGTGAGACTGGGATTATTATTACAAATTATAGCAAGCAAAAGAAACTTGCCATATGAATTGCATGTCTGCTCATTTGCAACGAAAAGAAGATTATAGAGGAGGATATTTACCATCTATACTCCTCCCCCAAAATCCCGCTGCCCTGGATGTTACTCTCTGATTGGCTGTAAGTAATCGCCAATGTTATTCAGTCAGAACACATTTAACACGGCATGTATCTCACGGGTGTCGATTCTCTCAGATCGCGTCTTTGGTAGTTAAACGAGCACCGTTTTGCGGCGTTTAGGGCGTTTGTCGGCGAGTCAAAATCGGGACTAGTCTGAACTCGGCATTAATACTGAGAACAATTTTTAGAACTATATGTTTATCGTTATTGGTGAGTTATTGGTATTAACCCACGATCAGGAAAGCATGAAACGTCTGTTTATGAATTTAATATTTAAACCCATTAAATTATAAGCAGTTTGAAAAATGAAACAAATCTGAAAGAAATATAATGAAAACATACTGTATGAGAGGCAAAAAGGTTAACACGTTTTAAAGGTTAACTCTTAATTTAATAACAGCACTAAATAGAACCGGGTTTCAGTCTCCTGCCTCCTATTCACCTGCTATTGTCTCAGGCCCCAAACATCTAAAACAAGCAGCAGCACCACACAGCTTCAGTGTTTACACGTTTCGAGGGAATCAACCAACTAATTATTGTTTTTACTGGGATAGGAGAAAGTATTTTAACGTAGCAAAACTGACAAACTCCACCTGTAAGCCACACTAAAGCTCGTTCTAATGCTAGAAGAACTTCAGTGATCTAAGGCATCTGGCTGCCTGTAAGGCTGTTTGTATTCCAAGTATAAAAAGTGTACAAGGGAATCAAATATCGCTTGTAAGATTATTTAAAGAATCAGCCGGGGAAATCGTATTTGAACATTATATGTGTTCTATCAAACTCCTCATAAAATGTTTGTTTGATTCTCTTCCGTGTCACTTGCTTTTAGGCAAAATGACATGTTGTGTTGGAGAAGACCCAGCTTGCAAAGTGTGAAGTAACCCACAAGAGTGTGTAACAAAGGCAGAGGCTCAGGTTTGTAGTGTGTGTGTGTGTGAAGAAGACGTTAGCCTGTTGAAGTGTAAAGCAGAGACTTCACAGAGAAATCTCTGGTGGATGGAATCTTGGGCCCTACAGTGTTTCAGACTTCACTGAACGCACACATCACAGGATTTAAGTCTAATTGAAGCGCAGAATCTACCAGGCACAGAGGGTGAAAGCTTTTCTTCTATTATATAATACAATCTTCAATTTTTGATTAGAGAGCTGTCAAACACTGCACTTTGTACTGCAGGAACTAAAGCAAGAGTCAAACAAAAATAGCAATTTTATAGCTATTATTATTAACATCAATAATTATATTATAATTAATATTAATATCCATGAATACAAAAGTACTAATATTCATGTTTTTGAGTAGCTACATGAAAGATATTTAGAATAAATGAAAAACAAAACAATGGCCCAATTGTTTGCTAATTATTATTATGAAGCTGTTATTAATTATAATTATTAATATCCATGAATGCAAAAGTATTAATATTCATGTTTTTTTGAGTAGCTACATGAAAGCTATTTATAATGAATAAACAACAAAACTAAACAATGACCAAGAATTTAGATAATTATATTATTATGAAGCCATTATTATTATATTATTCATAGTTTTTGTAAATAGCTTGTACATTAAGAATCATGTTTCTTAAATAGCTTAAAAGCAATTCATCACTAAAACGATTGTAAAAAACAGTTCAAATTACTCTTATTTATTATAATAATTTGAATTAATTTATATATTTTACTGTTCTGTTTTCCACAGCTTGATAAAAGCTAATTTTTTCAACACTATACAATAATCATGATGACAATTGGCTTCATAAAAGCCATAAAAGATACATATTTAAATAAAAATAGCTATTCACAAAATGAGTGAACCAATAAATGATGATGATGATGATGATTATATGCATTTTTCATTCAAGCTTATATGAAGCTCTTTGAATTATGCGCTATTAGCTTTTTCGGAGCTGTTTGAAAAATGTTCAGTCATCATTGTAAACATCTGAGGTCTATGATCAATCCTGTATTGCAGCAGAAATAACAAACCCACAAAAAGTACCCAACAAAAACAGCATTTGCAGGACAAGCGATGCTACACTGCCTGATTATAAATGTGGAAGTCATTAAAAGCTCATTGACAGATACTTGAACAGCTCTCTGCTCTAAACGATATGGGAATGCTAGAAGAAACGCATTACACTCATAACATATTCCTGAAGTGCCACTGCGAGTCCAATGTTTTCAGCATGCTCAGGATATTTCCAAAAATCTGTCCAGCCCTTCTCAATAATCCGCTCAAACAATGCACTTTTCCATTGGTTTGCATCACTGGCCTGGCAACGCTTTCTCATTTGTATGTTAAGTTAATATTTTCACATGAGAGAAAGTGGGGCAAGGAGAGGGAAGGATAGAGATGAAAATGTACAGCAGGCACAGAAACAGATGGTACTTGCTTTGTTTGGAGCGTTTCGCCGTGAAATAATGGATTATGGCAAAATATTTTGTCCGCACCTCCAAGCGCACACAAATCATACCCCTCAAAACACCCAGACCACCCCAAAAATAAAAAATAGCATTTACATTTGATGTATGGTAGCTATTAACTAGCACCTCATACAATCATTTTAATGAGATAAATATAGAACGGTGTCCAACCTGTTCAGCTATAATCTCATTTCACATGACAGCACTGGAAGGCAGAAAGGGAAAGTTGCCTTTAGCTTTATACACTACAGTGTGTGCGCTTGTCACTGGTGACAAATGGACCTGCTTGTAGGGACTTTCAGACCATAAATTACAGATAATCATATGGGTACTTAGAAAATAACCTAATGGAGGGTCTTTAACCATCCCTAACATCATAAGCTCCAGGGCTTTATGTGCAAAAGTTCTCCACGCTCGATAGAAGTTGATCTTTTTCTTTTTAAACAAAGGGTCAGAGGTTGCAAAAAGTTAAAAAAACGGCCAGGCAAACATTTGTCCTAGAAAGAATCACTTTTATGTTTTGACTTGGCCACCCGACCTTTGAGATGTCCTGATAAATCCACAAACAAATCATATATCTGGACGCGAGAGAGCCGAGTGCCGAAATCTCTGTCAACATCAGTAAATTAGCTTGTTATTCAACTGAAAAGTAAAAGCGAATGTCATTTTTTACATCCTTAAATCTTAATTTTGTCTTTAGTGCAAGCAGAAGATCAAATGAGGCCCAAAAGTAAATCTGTAATCTATTTTTGATGAGACTATTTTTGATGAAACTACCAGACCTCCTGCGGTGAGACCCCTCAAACTACAAAATAAGAAGGGTCTTTGTGAGGATTAGTGGCAGTCTATCTCCAACTTCATTTAGCAGACACTTTTAAGGGCTTAAAGTGGGTTTGAAGCCCAAGGCACAACCACACATGGGTTTTATCATAATTGAGATGGCAAATGTTCAGTTAAGTGATGGTTTGCGCAACTGTAACTGCACATTCTCTATTCAAAAATGCAAAGCTTTCATTTTATGCAATGTCAAAATGTATCTCCACAAGTTTCTTGAAAGTTTGAATCTGGCTGGAGTCACATAAAAACTAAAACAACACAGAAATCAGTTTTTTTGAGCAGATTTACACACTATATGGGTAAATTATACCATCAAACAATATATAACTTTGATACAATCGAGACAAAATAGATGAGATTTAATCCATCCATCATAAAAATGATTCAGCTTGAGACATTTTTAAATCGAGAATCATTTCAGAGGGTTAAAAAATGATTAAACTTTTGCTTTGCCATATATAACAGCATTTTTTCCTGCATATTTTTTAAGATTGCCAGAATAAACTGATAATATATACTGAAGAAGAAGAAAAAACCCTCACACAATACCATGAAATCCTTTTATTGAACCGAGATGTAAAATATCTTTTTTTCTTTATGTAAATTATTCTGTAGTTCATTCCTGTTGACTTTAATAAAATTGAGAAAAAACAACTTATTGTGTGTTGAAGGTATTGTGTTTCTGAATTTTGACATTAATATTTCACATTGTGCTTTGTTGAATATTTATATAAGTGTGAAACCGTTTCCATAGACCTTCCTACCAGGTGTATTTGCATATAATCTCATATCTTCGATATTATTTTATATAAGATTCAAATTCTGCCATAATATAGTAATGAAAAGGGATTTAGAAATGAATAAATGTGGAAAACAAAATATATATAGATATATATTTGTTGCCTGAAACAACATTTTTGGGCTGACAAAACAGAGAGTAACATAATTCTTCCTCAGAAATGAACGTTATGAATGAGAAAAGTGATTTTACAATACACGTCCAAAAACCAGCTGGTTAATGTAACGAATGGTCTCAGGTAGTTCAGAGTTTGTAGTTCAGTTTCTGTAAAAGCAGTCATTTTCATTAAAGTAATAAAATATCATTTGTACGAATCCTACCGGATGGATCCAGATCAAGGCTGATCGTCTTGTACAGTGAGAGCATCAGTCCTCTAAAGGTCCAACTAGTTTTTTTCTTTCATACCTCTCAGTCCTCCGGATGTCGGAAAAATGTCTCTCTCTCTCTCCTTTTTTTTTTTACGCTGTAACACAGAAGTCTCATCAGATCGAAGGAGGATTTCATAGTGACCCTCCTGTCTGTTTTTCAACTGGTGATAATAGCTCCCAGATGTTCTACTAATGAATCAATGGTGATTTCAGTCCAGTCCCGCCACCAATGTTTTCCTTATATCAGTCAGATGCGGAGCAGGTGAGATGTATGCTGTTGAAATAAAAATAAGTCATCATCTATCAACAGTATGTGGAAATCAAGACTGCAACATGGCACCCGTCTCTCATCGTAGCTCTCTGATTTTCACCTTTCATCTCACGTGTGCATGCACGCTATAAACCGTGCCGAAAGAAAATGCTAGATGATACAGTAGCACAGTAGAATGATTTTACAGAAGGTTCTGAAGGCACTTGATTTCATTACAGACAGCAACTCCATGTTCCTTAGCGAACAGCTATCTTTACGCACCTAAAGAAAACAACTGCAAGCGGACACAGTCGGGCATTCGGATCCACACTAGCAGCAGGTACAGCGTGATGTTAAACAGTTCTCTACAGCTTTTGTTTAGCAGAGCCGCGCTGAAATGAAAGGTCAACTCAATGATTCTCAGTGAGAGACGGTGTTCGTTGTGTCAGCTGCGTGATGAGCTGTTAATATCGATTCAGATGAGCGTGGTAACACACCTAATAGAACAAAAACACGTAGAGAAAGAATGAAACACATAACGCCCAGAACGGGCAACGTTTGTTAAACTCGATCGGTTAAAGCACAAAGGACGAGTACATGAACGTCCCATCTGTCCGAAAACAAACTTTACATTGAGATTCCCCAAACACCCTTTAAAACAACACATCTGTGGAGCCCTGATGTTCAAACCGACAACATCAGAGCACAAGGACCTACAAAAAGCACAACTGTATTTGACATATCTCTATTTTCAGACATAAAAAAAAAAGTAAAACTTTTTTTTTCTCCTTTTTTTTTTTTTTTTTTCTCAAACGATCATTCATTTTTGATACCATCACTGTTTTTTTTTTTCCTTCTCGGAAGCTTCCTTCGTGTGGTTCAGGATTACGTATCGTGACATAATGAGGTCTTTGATGACAGATGAGCAGACGTTTAACAAAGCAAAAAGCATGTAGTGATGGAAATACATGTTATGTCTTTGTGCTTTGAAAGATTCCCCTATTAAGTCTCTCAAGCCGTCCTCCTGCTGTAACCATCCACCTGTTCTGTTCTTCACAACACTGACAACAGTAATGGGCTTTTTTCACAAGATCTGGAGTGGACTCCGGTGAAATACTCATGTCAACGTGTAAGCCAGCTTTAGATTCCCTCCCTGGCTTCCTCTTCAATCACATTGATCTAAAACCTACGTTCCTTTTGTGTAGACGGGATGAATCTTTGGTTGTTGTGTTCAGGCAGTCCGAGTCAGCCAAAATCTCTATGAATGCCAAATCAGGGTTCCACCTCCATGTGATGAGGTCACCTTCGAAGGCCAAACGAGACCAAAAGTAAAGTGAGCCAGAGCTGCCATATATGCACTGCGGCAGGAGAAGCCAGGGATCTTATATCTGAGGAAATAAAGACGAGAACAAATGCAGTTACTGATGTGAACAAATATTCATTTCTCAGTTCTGTGTAAATAATTCAGAGATTAACTATTCTTCTGTCTTTTAGAAGTTTAATGAGGTTTGTCTACGGTCTGTATCTCCAGAACATCTTTTTTTTTCCAGCGTGCTACGCTTTAATTCAAAAGAGAGCGAAAAAAATGAATTGTAAACGTTTGCTGTGAGTCATGAAAAGAGTCGTTCAAGCTGCTGGATTATCTTGTTATGGATAAGAAAAAAAAAAAAAAAAAAAGCGTAGATAATACAGTCCATGTAAAGTTGGCTTTGATCCTACACAGAAGTTTCTTCCCCTGCGGTGCATTCTTGTGATTAATTTATTTTGACTAAACAGGTATTCTGCAAATTCAGCATTTTTATGTACAGATATGAATACTTTGATTCAACATGAATGCTGAATAATTGATCAAAAGTGGCAGTGAAGACATTTATCATGTTGCGAAAGATTTCAAATGATTAAATGAAAGCTCAAAGAAGGATCATGTGACAGTGAAGACTGGAGTAATGGCTGCTGAAAATCAAGCTTTTACATCTGAAGACATGAATAGAGAAAAGCTATTTTAAACTGTAATCATTTTACAGTTTCACTGATAAATAAATGCAATCATGGTGTGACCATTAAAATATTCTACAGATACCACATTTTTAAACTGTAATATAGCTATTCTTTCATTTTTAAAAAACAATTTAATCCATTAGTCCATTAATAACATTCAAATAAATATTTTTCTATTTCATTGTTATAAACTTAATAACCATTGCTTATATCATTTCAAAAACTCTTGTCTTGTTGAATATACTCACTACTACTGGGTGGGGGCTCTCGACACTCTCCTTCCTCTATGGCCACATCATCTACAGCAATATCGCCTTCAATACCAGAACCACGTATACCCTCCAAAACCATCTACATGTATATATCAGAAAATAAATCCAAAAACATTTAACACCATAGTGGCTTTTCATTCTGAATGCATACATATTGAAATAAGTACATTCAATAATAAACATTTTGATAATTAGGTATCCAAGTTGTATAATATAATATACATTTTAATATGTTATCATTATTTTGCATCTTTATACAAGAAAAAAATCAAGCAGAAAGAGGCACCTGAAAAGAGGATGTGGGATTAATGTTAACTCTGGCTTGCCTCCAACGGTCTCCTTGGTTCCCACTCAGGGTCCACACAGATGTATCCTGACCCGTCTGGCTCTTCTGCCTCAGAAACACATTTAGTGTTCCTGGAAAAAGGCAGATGCACTCAGTGTCAGTAGAAGTCCTTATAATCCTTGTGCAATATGGCCAGTTAACTACACAATGTCTTTTGAACCTTTCCTCTGTGTAACATAGCAACTGCAAGGTTCAGTGACCTTAAAGAGACCTCATCTCATCTTCATCTCCAGCTAAAATCAATCATAAAACTGTTCACAACACAATCACTGCTGTTGTTGTATATATGGCATGTAATTTACTACTCTAATTTTACGCTGATGAAAGGAAAAGTAGGAAGAAAATCTGTATTACTCTCTCAGATGTTTGGGATTCGGCCAAATGGGAGGTTCATTTCCTTGCAAATGAGGAGACAATGAGACTAGTGCTACAGAGATGTGATGCTATTAATGCTAAAATGGAGAAAAAAAAAAACCTTTAACCAAAGTGGAACATTAAAACAACACACAAAAAAGCCTTGTTGCTACTTTGTTCTTATTTAACGATGCATTTCTTTTTTCGCTCATTAAAACCTTTTACATATTAAGAAATGAATAGTACTTTTAAAAAAACGAGATATGGACTCTAGGCATATTTTGAGCTAAATGGCTGACTGTAAGTACTGCATTTATAGGATATGATTTGAAACTGATAACATTTGCATGATGCTGAAAGATTCATGACGTAAGAAGTCAAAGAAGACTGGAATACAGGCTAGAGCAACATACACAAAAATTGATTTTAGTGCACCTTTAAAAGCGCTTGGGTAGGCTTTTGTATCAAAACACCCATCTAACCATGTTGTCTCGGTTCTTTGCTGTGCAGTCAGACAGAAGATCTTGTTGGTCACATGGATTTTTGACCCCAGATGCCCGATGAGACTATGTGTCAAAAGCCAGGAAGAGAACACCCTGGTGAGTTGGAATTAGCCCCACGCTTTCTATTCTAAAAGCACACAGCTTTGTGAAGCAGAAAATTGCAGTTACAAGCTTGTCTGAGGGGCTGTGGAGGTCATCACTACCTCAGAAGTGCAACTGCATGTCCAGTTCAACTGCAACAGCATAAAGTGAGCATAAAAAAGCAACTATAGAAATGTATCCATATAGCACAAATTGAGTTATTGGTCTAAATCATTTACAGCACTTACAGTCCACTAGAAACCTTTAATAGCAAGGTTTCCCATCCCAGAAAAGGCCAAAGTGCATACTGCAATTTTCGGACTAGCCTAGCATGTTAATGCATAAATACAGCAATTTCTGTCTGAGTCTAAAAAAATTCAATATAAAAAAAATACATTTAGATAAAGTTCAAAATAAGAAAAAAAAAGTTGCAATGTGATATATAAACTCACAATAAGATTTAATAAATAAATGGTCAATTAAGTCAAATTAAAATACAGTTTTGAAGATGAAAGTGAGGTTAAAAGTCAGAACTATGATAAATAAAGTAGCAACTAAAAGATATTTGTATGGAAGCCTGTTTCCATCCAATAATGTAAAAAAGATCCTAAAAACACGAATCAGGAAAATAATAAAGATTTTGAGACTAATCACATTTACCAGACATCACAGTTGCATCTGTGACAATGTTGTTATAGATAAAAAATCTGCAATTGTGCAATGTTCATATTTATGAGAAATAATTTGATGAATGTAGTGTAGTTCATAAGAAAAAAGAAGCTGCTGTCCTTCAGTTATTTTATATGCATCTAACCGAAAATCCTTTCTACCATGATAACTCTCTGAGGTTTTCAGCAGGGAAATGGATATTACAAAGTTAATGTATTTGGTCTTGGCGGGACAGATCCTCTACACTGAATTGCTGCTGCTGTTGGTTATTACTGTTGTTGTAGATTATTGCTGCTGCTGTAAAACAAGTACAGGAACTTGTTACTGCCAATACATACATCATCTGCTGCAGAAATAGCATACATGATAATACATAGCAGATCTACACAGGTGGAGCTGGGGAAGGTGAAGGGTTCCAGAGGATCTGCTCTAGTAAATGCTAACCAGCCTTTAAATGTAGCGCAACAAGCTCATTTAGCGTCATATGCAACCTGCAACAGTGAGCTTGAGCCATATGTGATGATGTTTCAGTTTGTGTTAACGGCCCATCAGCCTAGAGTTTCATGACAGAACTTGACATTTAAACAAATCATCTCGAAATCTAGAAAATGAGGATGTTGTTGTATGTGCATGAGACTGTGTCGCTGACTGACCAGTTCATCAAGCTCTCATTTAAAAAGTAAAATCAAACAGACTATAGCTGTAGAGGTTACGGCCGGCTGAACATCAACACTAATTAGAAGGCGCTATTAAAACAAGTCATTTGCATAAATTCCCCACAGTTGATCAGTAACAGTAACCCACCTATATGTTTCCCATACATGTGATAGTAGAAGCTGAAGCAGTATGTTGGGTTGGTGGCCACATTCCCGTAGGGGTTTTTAGGGGCAATGTTGAAGGATGGAGTCAACAGTCGAGCTTTGTCTCCCTCCAGACGTGGTCGTGAGGTCTCAATGTACATGTAGAAACCTGTACAAATACATACAAATGCACAGATGATGGGAGCTCTCACACTACTGTTCAAAATTTGGGGGTTGGTAATATATTTGAGTGGTTTTGAAAGTCTTTTATGCTCTCTGAAGCCTGGGTTTAATGTAACAAAATATAGTACAAACAGGAATATTGTGGGTATTATTACAATTTAAAATACTGTTTTCTATGTATTTTAAAATGTAAATTATCCCTTTAATGGCAAAGCACTTTTAATCCATTTAATGCATCCATGCATTAATAAAAGGCATACTAACCCCAAAGATTTAAACAGTAGTGTACACATACATCAAATGTAGTACATCAATTATAACTGTGTAGCATCAATATCATACAGCTGCTCAAATCAGGTTAATTTATCAGACTATAAGTTCTCCAAGCCTCAGTTCACTCCTCCAGTGAACTCTGCACTGACTATAAATAATCAATAGGATCTCAGTGACTTTATAGCACAGGACAAATGAGTTTTCAATTCACATTTCTCATAGCCTTTTAAAAGACTGATTTTGTTCTTTTCATATGATGTCAGACTGACTCAAGGCGCTATTAACTGGGATATTTCTTTTCCACAAGGCAAGCCCAGGAACATCCATTCATTGAATTCATTGAATAATAACCAAGTGCTACAAGAATAAGTCTTAAAACCCAGAAACTAGCTTTTAAAAAAGACAGTTGCGATCAAGTGGCTAAATGAGACAATGGAGATTGCCAGGGACGAACATCATGATGTCAAATAAACAAACTCATATACACACTAGTTCATGTTTATAGCCTCGTTGTGGTTATATTTGACCTCTGGTGATACTTAAGTCATTTAGCTTTTTACTTCTGCTGATCCCATTTAGGTTTCAAAATTCATTAAAGGTTTTGTTTATGAACAAATTTTCTTGATAATTTTCTGCAATTAAGCCAAAAATCCTCCTGCCTTTTTGTTGTGTGATGCTAAACTCTGGGAAAGCTTACAAAAATGACGTCATCCCTGCAGCACTTCTCTATAAACAAAACCCACTTCAAAATTTATATTAAATAAGCACTTTTCCCTTTTTTTTTCTCATGGACTTATGACTTGCATTTTCAAGTTTCCACTACTTTACCAAAGTACTAGCCAACCTGATTGCATTAGTGATGTGTTGACCTAAAGAAATTATCCAGTTGCACACCGGCGCTGTCATGAACCGATGTCAGGTTTAATGATTGACACCATTTCTCTGAAAGTGCAGCTAATGGAACCCACTGAGCATCTTCCCTTAAACGGCATCCAATCAAAAGCCTGTGCACTCCTTTAGCAACATGAGAAATTGAAAGTGCCTTTGGACTTTAATGCTATTAGCCACTCTCTGCAAGTCACAAGCCTTCACTTCGCTGACGCTATATCCTTTTACTCAACATCCACCCACACTGATGAACGATGATTCATTCAGTTACTTGTGAATATTTTAATTATGTGATGTACAACAGTGGTGTAGTCCTAAATCTACATATTTAAATTTAACTTACAAATTTGATTTATTGAGAGACACATGAGCCGTATACCTTGTTTAGAGCCGGTGCGGTCGCTGCTGGGCCCAGTGTTGGGTGTATATTTAGTGTCCCTGGTGGCAGCACTATGTCTTGTCCAATCAAATTCTTCAGTTTTATCTTGGATGAACATACAGATGGTGTCCTCTTCAAAGCCGCAGTGAAACTTACCTATGGATGGTTCAGCAGAGAAACAGTACAAATGAAGCAAATGAAGAAAGAGCATATATTCATTTGGATGTTTAGTCAGATACTTGAAACATACAGTATCAATTATCAATATCATCTAAAATATGCCCTTTTAAGATCATTAGAGGCAAACATTTGTACTCATCTTCTTAAGACTGTATTTATCATCAGAATGTTGAATTCTTGATATAAGTCAACCTTTCTTGATGTTATATTCAAATATGTTTAAATTATTTATTGTGTGTGTGTCCAATTTTTCTCCACGCAGATGAAATGGAATGAAATTAAATAACATTTAACTGCGTCAATTTTTGTTCTTATTACTTATTATTACGATAGGAGTTGAAAGCATTTTATTTGCTTTCAAATATATGTAATTTGTAAAAGTTATTCATACAGTACATACACTATTGATCAATAGTTTGAGGCTTGTGAATATTTTTAATCAAAATTAATAATTCTTTTATTCAGAAAAAAATATTTGTATTAATAAAAGAATCGTAAAAAAAAAACAAAAATACTGATAATAATGAGAAATATTACTTGTGCACCAAATCAAGATACTAAAATGATTTCTGAAAGAATCATCTGCTTTGAAAATTACTATATATTAAAATATATTAAAATATTAGTTGTATGTTAGAATCATACAAATAAATGTTAAAGCATTCCGATATCATGTCATATTTATTATTTTTTGTCAAAAAAAGAACGGAAAAGTAATGGAAAAGAAGTGTAAAATGTAAAAATACTCACTCCAAGGAGGATTCACCGGTGCTGTAAAACAAGAAAGAGAAGAGGTTATGCACGCAAAATCCAAGCTCTGAACGGCTTCTAGTACATAGCTGATTAATAAACCATTACAAACAACAGCAGGGGACTCTGAGAGGGGAGAATGGCACTTGCCCTTGGAGAGAAGTGTTTAGGAAGTGCTTTGGGCATCATTACCATGTATCACACAGTTAGAGAGGGGAAATGAAATAGTGTGTCAGTGCAGGAGGGGGTGTTTGTGTGGGGAGAGGTCGCTATGGGGCTGTGCAATGCTCAGGTGAACCATAAAGACCTGTATCTCTCCTCATTCCATTCACAAGCAGCCTATCTGAGCGCGGCAGAAAGCCGAGTGCTTCCAGACAGCCTCAATGAGGGCTAAGGTGCATTGTGGAAGAAAGGTTTCAGAGGGCATGTGTGGAAAAGATAGTGAGACTGAAAACGATCCTTATTTCAACCAACTTAGCTCACTGCCTTAACAGAATACAAAAAAACTTGGTGTAATCCCGTTTAAGTCAGAAAACGTGTTTGGATCGTCCATGAGCAGTGATTACTCTAAGCGGTGAATTTCTATTTCGGAAAAAAAAATCAATGGTCATCCTCTAAGAAGATGTTTGAAAAAGTAGTATCTCTAACTTCGGCAGGAGAATTTCAAGAAATACATCAATATGTGTCTCTCAGATTGACGTTCCAGCAGTAAAACGAGTACAGTGCGACAGTTGCCTTCTGGGATGGGAAAGTGGCATCGGTTCTGGCATTTGATCAGGCTCCTATAATGAGAAAGATTAGCAAGACAGCGTTCAAACACAGCAGATGTTCACAAGGGGTTGTCAGTGTAAATGTCTGCTTTGTGAACTGCAGGGGGAACAGCTCCACACGATATTGATGATACAAATGGAAAAGTAAAAAGTTGACAAGAGGGGGAAAGAAGGGGAAATTAATTAGCAAATGTCTGGCTACATACACAGAATTTACAAATGAATGAATGAGTGAATGATGGGAAGTGTCATGGGAATTGCAGCCTTAAGGGGAACAGAGGAGTTTGTCAAGGAAGACAAAATGTTAGCGAGTCATTCCTTGAAACAGATGCCTTTTCTGTTTTGGAGGTGATTTTTGAAGCATCTCGAGCTCAATTTATAAAACATTGGATATTAAGAGAAAGAGGAAAGGGGAGGAATATTTCAAACCAAAATGGCTGCTGCGCTCCTTGTTATCAAGGTTATTTCTTTGGCTCATTACCATTCAAGAGTTAATAATATGAATTAGTAGTAAAACAAAAATAAATAAATACAATAAATTAATAATAAAAAAAATACCATCAATTAAAAATTTATCAGAGAAAAATATGTAGTATGACAAGATTCACGGACATGACTTATCTCTTATTATTGTGTCTTTTTTTACTTATAAAAGTAACTAATTTAATGTGAATGGGAATGCCAATATATACTTTAAAAAATGAAATGTAGCTGGCTATATATACAGCAAGGAACATGCTGAAGTGCGTTATTAAACATTATTAGCATTATTAAAATGTACATTAAATAGTAAAAACCAATTATAACAATGCTGGATAATATACCTAAAAATGAACAAGATTTAACAGGATTCTTTTTCTTATTAACAGAATAAAAATATAATTCAAGTTGAATTAATATGTTTAAGCTTGCAAAAGTAAAATAAAATATGGCACAATCAATGTGTCTCGCTCACATGTGAACACAAATCACATTTCACCTTAACTATTCCAGACTAGCTGTTTTTTCCCATTGCAAAATCGTAATTTAGAAGCTAATTATTCTATGAACGTTACAGCTCTCTTCTTGTAAACCATCCAGCTGTTTCTAAATGGGGTAAGGAGGAGAGGCCTGCTTTGGTTAAACCGGTTAACTTTGGTTAAACTTTGGTTAAAACAGATGTTGCATATTTGGAAACACGTGCTGCATTAACACACTCTCTAAATTGATGGGCTCCATGTTCTTTCCTTTTGCCTTTCTCTCTCCCCGTATCCCTGTAAAAGTACAATTAGAGCTATTGGAGCAGGAGGCAAAAGCAAAACGTCAACATCATTAAACACACAAGCAATTAGAGCCAGTATATCTCCCACTCAGAGAGGATTCACTGCTGAGAGACAAGCTTTAAGGTACTATCCAACCATATTCAAGCCTTTCATTTGAACAAGCCAGATAAAAATATAAATGTACAGAGCTAAGTAACGCAATTCAGTCTAGATACTGTACAAGCCATGTTGTCTTATCACAGACTGGGTTTTGCGATACTCATACAAAACCCGAAGGCATCTTAGAAACAATATGTTATCATTGAGTCCAAGTAATCCCACACATAATCAAAGGACTATAAAAATTAATGAGTAGAATCATACATGCCTCCTCATCAGCATACTTTGTATTCATCCATTTTGCTATAATGCTTGCATTGACTTGCATTAGCATTTAAATGACCTGCAGTCAGTCATTATTATTAATATTATCAGCAGTAAACAACTAAACAAACAAATAATGCCATTTATGACAACCTAATACTATAGCGAAGTCGTAGTGAGGTGTACTAACTATTTGACAATACAATTATAATAGCTTGTTAGCACTGTCCTCTCAGCCCGTTTGTGTTCTCTGAAAGGCTCATAAATAGCTGCCAGTTGGTGGCTTTCCAAAGCAATCTACAGGCAGCAGCAAGTTTATGTGTTGAATAACTGCTTTATAGAATGATACCAAATGACACAGTCCATCAATTCTTCTTGGTGGCTTGTTAATTTGTCTGGCACTGTCCGTGAACGAATTTGAACCGCAGCCATTCAAAGACTTAACAAACACTATGGAACCTTTGCCACAGGTTGCAATGGCTTGCCTTTTCACAAAAGTACAGGAGGAAAAAAACAACACAACTCACTAAAACGTCATGGAAATGGCTGATTCTTGTGAATACATTTTCTACATTCATTAAAAAAAAGCCAAACAATAATTAATGTCATTCCAAATCTTTTTGATTATTTTTATATGATAACATTTTATTTTTCCACACAATAAAATTCAACAACACTGGATGCTGCTGACTGAAAAATACTTACATACTTCCAAATACAGTATATATTTTTGTGTGTGTATGTTTCACAGAAGAAGGCAGGTCATACAGGTTTGGAATGACGTGAGGGTGAAAAATGACTCTCAGATTTTTCATATTTTAGGTGAGCTACCCCTTTAACATTAAAAATTCATTCATTGGTGTTGCACATGAACTGAAAAACTGTATAAATCCAATGCTATTCAAGTCACTTTGGAATTAAGCATCTGCCAACTACATAAAAGTTTTGCAGCTGGATTGTGAAAAATTACAAATATTAAAAGAGAGTTGAGTCTCATCCTCACGTCATATAAAAATGGCAGTTCAAAATATGTTCAATACTATTTTGTGACAAATTAATAGTATAACATTTACACGCACAATGAGAAATCCTGTTTTGATTTAAATAACTTTTTTATTCATTTTAAAGTTAAATAATAAACGCAGTTCTTATAATAGATGGGAATGCCAATAGATAAAATGAGTTCTTTCTTATTTATTATACATTATTTAAAAATGAATAATACATACATATGATTAATATAATTTGACTTGCTTAGAACATTTTATCATGAATAATTTAGTGCCGCTGCACATGAACTGAAAGACAATGCATATCTAGAGTGCGACAGAAGACACTTTGGATTAAACCTTCTGCCAAATGCAAACATAAATGTGCAGTTTTAGCAAATCAACAGAAGGCATCCTCACAGTGAGCTTCTCCAACCATTTACACACGGCTTAAATGCCAGTGTATTATTGTGAAAGCTGGGATATGGATTGTGACTGGTGTGATTGTGCTATCACCTTCTCCAGGCTATTTGAGCCAATTAAAATGCATAATGTCACAGTGGCAAAAGCTGGACTCTTTGATGGAAGTGCTCCTGGTGTGAAAGTCATCCCATCAATACAGATGGTCTTTTCCCATGAGCCCTGTGGCAAAATGACTTCAGGGGAAACGGAATAGCAGAGAGGGAGATGTTATGAAATGAGACATTTTCAATTTTTTAGCACTGGTATTTCCATTACCTGACACAAAGACCGTGTAGAGCCATAGGGCTTCGTATCACGTGGGTAAGCTGCTGAATAAACTATGAGCAGAATAAATGAAATAATGACCGGATGAAAAATGATTTTTGGAGAATTTTTTTTCTTAGCTTTTGAAATTGCATCTGGTCTGCACGGCTCTTCTGTGGTCTTTTCTTGTAAATCCCTATTTTTATAAGCCACACAGAGGGTCAAGGGCATTCGCTCAACAGCTGTGTGCTGTTTAAAATAGTTTTGGATGAAGACTGGCACGTCACTTTTTTTCCACAATGTTTCATGTCTACTACCCATAAGCAAAGGCTTAAAATTAAAACAGAGATTTTAATATCACACTGGGGTTGTGCAACCTCGATAACAGAACACTGTGCACAGTTATTGAATGTGCCCGAGTGCATTCAGCCATTGGTGAGGTCATAAAGCTGCCACTTTACGATAGGTTTTCCAGTAAAGAAGGGAAGGGGTTCAGGCACCACAGATGTAGGGTTTAGGACTGGATATACTTTACCTGTTTCTCGACTGGCCTCTTTAAGAAGCACAAAGCAAAACAATAAGATCAATCTATAGCTCTGGTAGATAACATGAATATAACAGTTGCTATTAAAGTGTATGTCTACATATAAGCATTATGTGCATTTTTCATGTGCTCAGCCAGCAGAGGTCTCTATTACATAAAAAAAAAAAATAAAATAATAATAATAAAATAAAATGGCCTCTGCTGGTTATTTGTTAGATTAGTTGAACTCAATGAAGCGTTCTTTCTCAATAAAAAAAGAAGCATTTGCACAATATTTGAAGCTGTCAAATAATCTAATTTTAAATGGAAAATGGAAAAGTTTTTTTAATAAATGACCTTGATTTTAAAATGGTCAGTACACAGACACATCACTGTCAGTATCAGTACACTAACATGATTCTTAGATTATTATTATTATGTTTTTCACAAGGAGATATATATTTGCATGAAACAAGTGGGGTCCAAAAGTCTGAGAGCATTGGTCAAAATGTAGAATGTCCTGAATAATAATAATAATAATAATCATGAATGATAAAACTAAACTGAATGCATAATAATTTGAGAGAATAATGTCCTAAAACAAAACAAAAAAAAAATACACGAGTTTCAATAAGGACTCTATTACTAGGGATACAACCATTTAACTTTATGGCTGATACTGTAACCAACAAATGGTTTAATTATGATTCTGTATTAAAAAAATAGCCAATAATATCATAACGAACATTAAGAAAAAGTTTTAAAATTAGCTAAAGAGATTTGAAAGATTAACTATTATCAAAGATTTCCTGTTTTTATACGTTAAAGCACGTGTTAGATTACAGCAAAGAAAATCTAATTAAAATATAAAAAAACAGGCACAAACACTATAAATGAAAAACAAAACAAACATGATCATACCCAAAGAAGCTTTTTCTTACCACTATAGCGAATGATCCTTTCCGTTGAATCTCCCTCCCCGAATCGTGTTATGGGTGTTAGACGGACCTGGTAGGCCTCAGGTTTAATGAGTTCAGTTAGGTTGTAGGTAAGTAGTTCTCCTTTCTGGATGTTGTCTTCTATCGGGATTTCCTGCTCCCACCATCTCTGATGCCCCGTCTGAAGAAAAGAGCATAATTACATGTTCTTTATTTCAACACGTTCTGATTAAGCATCAAGCCAGCACACACATACACATGTAAGTTATGATTCCCAAAAGGTCCTTTTAATAAGACAGACTCTCCAGGGAACAAAAAGCATACATCGTGATAGAACGTCTCAGTCTGTACTATTAATTAAAAACATAATTTTAACATACTAAAATTATAATACAACACATACTGAGCATAATATTGAAAAGAGCTGACCAGTGTCTCACAGAGCTATTAGGATATAAAGTCTATTCCTCTCTTAGTACTTGGTATATTTTTAAGTTACGAACACTGTCTTCTTTTACTTCCAAGTGAACTTTTCTGATTGCAATGGCACCGGCCAATGGCTTTAATCAAAATGCACAGGCGCTTTCCGAAATGGCCCCACTTGTCTGATGCAAATCAGAACAAATTCTCTAAACAAACACCTACACACAGCAGAGGTGACATTTTCAAACAATGATGCTTTTCACTGAGGAACGAAAGCACATGAGGTGACAATCACAAAAAGTTCCTGAATGGGCAAAAATAAACATTATTGAATTTTTAGTGAGATATGTGAGCTGGCTAATTGATTTTGACAAGGCTTTTTAGCTCCCTGACCCTCTCAATTAACTTTTTACAGCAAGCTGAATTAGTGTGATATTAGAAGAAGTCAATTCATCCCTTCAGCTCGGGCTTGAAGGAAAGCATAAATGGATTTCAGCTGATGCCTCTTGTCATTACTGTGGTGGTACATGAGAGGACATATCTAATTAAAATCCAGGACCTATGAAATCTTCCCGGATCTCCTGAAGTGAACTGCTGGGCAGTAAACAAACCAGAATGAGTGTTCTAATCACTAACAGAGAATCTGAAAGTTGTGAAAGTGTTTGCGAATACCCTGGGCTTTCATTTGTCTAGTCTAGCAATTCAAAGGCCTCATACATCTTTCATTACAAATGTTTAGGATTAAAAGTTTTCATTTCCAGCGAGGGTAAACGCAAAATTCGCTTCGGAGGAAAGTACACAAATTTTGAGCGTCAAGTCAACATGAAAATATGTTTAAAATCCATCATTTTACATACACTATCATTTACAAAGAAGAAATAAATACTCTTGTTTTTTCTCGTAACAATTCTTTAAGAAATTCAGGAAAAAAAAAATATATTAAATATTAATCAGAACAACTGTTCAGCATTAAGAAGAAATAAGAATTTGTTCCTTGAGCACCATATTATTTTAGTTTCTGAATGATCACATGACACTGAAGACTGGAGTAACGGCTGCTGAAACTTCAGCTTTGCCGTTACACTAATATTGCAATACTATTTCACAATATTTCTGTATTTACTCTATCCAATAAACGCAGCCTTAGTGAGCACAAGAGACTCGTTTCAGAAACATAAACACAGTAATAAAGTAAATACACAAAAAAGAGATATTTAAAGAAAAAAGTATTATCCACATTTTATTTACTTATTTTTAATAATGTGCATTAATAAATCATGCAACACCAACATGGATTTACAAACTGTTTGTCCAGACAATGTCAGACGGATCATTATTACATTACCATTAGTCCATGGGCCAGGAATTATTTCCCTGGATCGTGTGCACAGTTGCTCAGATTAATTGCAAACTTGAACTTTTGCCACGTGACAATTATTAGTCAGGCTGTAGATACACAAGGATGGAAGGACACTGTTTATTGTGGTGGCTGTTGATCTTGGCCTCATGACTACGGTCTCAGAGCTTCGCTGACTGACAGCCGTACACAGACTCCCCCGGCAGTCACTGCGGGTCTCACTGGATTCAAATACAAGATGATTGGTTAAATCAGTGGGGCGAGAGAGAGAGAGGAGGGGAGGGTGGCAGCAATAGCCCTGAGAAGTTGCCAGTGTTCCCATCAGGGTCTCTCTCTCTCCTGGTAACGAGATTTCCATCGCCAAATCCAATTACTGTTTATTGCTTCTGTGAGATTTCTAATTCCATGCCTGCAGATCTTGTAGAGGGGAAAAGCATCGGTGCGGGCACATATAAGAAAAGATAGACCGTTCTTTCCCCAAAGCACCTTACTCCTGCAATGCATCATACAACAACAGCTTATTTCAAAGTCTCTCCTCTTTAAAAAGAGAGAGTGAAAAAAAATCAATACATTCATAAGTGGTATCATCACAGACGGCTTTCAGCAGCATTTGATCTTATCTATGTAAAGCTGCTAAACCCAAAACTCAATTAAACCCCACTGAAGAGAATCACAGATCATTTTTTTCATGCCAAAAAATGACTCTTAACCTTCTCAAAACAAAGCAAGAATAACCCAAACGACAAGTTTTTTCAACACTTGACATAAAACATCCTTCAATACCAAATTTGCGTGCGATTTCATTAAAGAACTGCTTTTTAACATGTGGTTCAGCGTGCACAGCTCCAGGGACCTTCTGTTTCTTCCATCACAGCACTCAAATCTTAACACATCCTTGAGCAAGACACTCTAAACCTTGTTGTGGATGTGAGGAGCCAATATTGAAGCATACAGCCCCTCACACTGAAGGAGAGTGTGAAGAGCACCGGGGCGGAGAGAGCACACACAGGCTGACAAAACAACCTTGAAGAACCAACCAGCTTTGACGAAATGCTTCAACTTTGAAACCAAACTTAAATCGGTGGAATTTGAAAAAAATCTATTGTGATCCAAGAAAGTGACCTTGGCTGACTGTATACATGAGAAAAATGAGCCTTGTCGCTGCAGAAAGTCAATACTTGCGTCCATGTGCAAATAGCTGAAATTAAGTTCAGCTTTATACTTTTTAACTGTTGTGCGGCATAAGGCCCAAACTGTTTCTTTACATGCATTTTTTATTTCTCTTTGCTATTTAGGCTTATTGGAACCTAATTAGAATAAAACCTAAGTTTCATCTTTTAATATTATGTACTTTTAGAGAAAACTTATGTCCACATATGTGGATTCATGGTCCGAATTTCCATAAAACACACTAAAGTCACCTTTGTGTAATACAATGAAAAGCTCTATATTTTTGCCTTGGACACAGCAGTTTTCTTCCTGACTGTTTTTAATGCATTAATAACACATGCACACATATTGTTTTAACATGTTTTGACTATTAGAGAGTAAAACAACATTTTTGCCCATTTTGGACAGTTAAAAATAGTGTTTGGGACATTTGATATGCTGCAAAACAGTTGCAGGACGACACTGTATGTCTGTAACAAAATATAAAACATTCAAAGCATTTTAAATAGCCACTAGGCTACTTATTAGGCTACTAATGTGTTTTGAACATCATAGTACACTGGTCTCAAACTCAATTCCTGGAGGTCCACAGCTCTGCACAGTTTAGCTCCAACCCTAATCAAGCGCACCTGAT
>JAUCMS010000031.1:9717198-9733610 GCA_032357445.1 Enteromius radiatus | reverse complement strand
TGAAAAACTTGTTGCATCTTTCCCAAAAAGACTCATGGCTGTATTCGATCAAAAGGGTGCTTCTACTAAATACTGAGGATCTGAATACATAGGACCATGTGATATTTCAGTTTTTCTTTTCTTTAATAAATGTCAACAATTATGTGTTTTTCTGTCAATATGGGGTGCTGTGTGTACATTGATGAGGAGTTGGAGTTTTTTTCTCCAAGATGAAGAAAAAAACCTACCTAGAAATCTACCTGAAAAACTCTGGGCAAGTGTACCCCGGAACAGAAGCTGTTTTACCAAAAGCTGTAATAACAAATATTTATTTGATTTAGTAAATAGAAGTTAATTGATAAATGAAATTTATTTATGGCATTATTTTTGAAAACATCCTCATTTTACAGCATTTTTACACGAGTGTCTAAAGCTTTTTTTCTTCATCTTGGAGACGCTGCCACAGTTCTTCTGGATTTAGTCTGTCTCAGTTTGTTCTGTTGATGATCAGATCAGATCTCAGTGTGGAGCACTGGCTGTTGTCAGACTCCTTGTGCAGACAATAATCTCACTGCATTATTACAATTAATGACAAAAATAATGTTTGAAATGTAAACTGATATTTCCAACTAACACATGAAATACATACACATGCAAATCTATTCAAAACTTTGTATTTCAAATACAGTAAAAATATACATACACATATACTTTTGTATATGTTTTTTTTTTTCTTTCAACTTCTCTTCATCTGAGAAACAAATTTGCAATTTGATAGACAAAATCAAGCTCTGCCCTACATTTTAACTTCTTCCATTGGGAAAAGTCACATTCCACAAGTAAAATGGGTTGTGAATGCAGTTTTTCTGAAGTCACATTGACTTTAATAAAAGAAAGCAGAAATCTTGCAAGTTTTGTTTTAATCTTCATTAGCTCTCTCTGCTCTCTTCTCAACAGGAGTGAAGAGGTCACGGACACACAGGCAAAAGTCTCGGTCTCTTGTGGGATCCCAAATCTCAAGCTAGCCATGAGCCAGAGCAAAACAGCACATCTCATTTCTCATTTCTGAAAATACTGTGCATCTGGCCCTAATTATTAATCAGCCGCTGAATTATTTAAAAACAGCTTTTATGAGATCTTATTAACCAATTTATTTGCATTCGTGCTGCACATTTTACAAGCTGTCACAATCTGGACTCTTAAGAAGGGATGTTTCAAGGTGTACTACAGTACGATGCTGAAACTGCCAGAGACTGAATTTTACAAGATATAAGATAATGAAGAGCCGCAACTTTGCAGGCTTGCTTTATGCTAGGTTCAGCTCAGCAGGCCTTGCCTTACTGGTCAATTTGCGACTTAATCAATAGCGTAATATTGTGGTGAGATAGCTGCGCGCTCTTTGGTGACCCCATAAAACTTGCAGGGTGTTAATGCTTTCGAGTCCAGTTCCTTCGCATGAGTTCTGTCATTATCAAAAAGCACTGCAGGTAAGCAATTACCAAGAGACAAGCTGCGTAATCTTTCCAGAACATTTAAAGTCAGGTTGCTACACGTTGAGCGTTTGAGGATGATTTCTTACAGTAATCCGCTGTAATAACATCTCTTGAAATTTCAAAAACGTTTAAAATGGAAATCCAACTTTTTGCTTCAACTTTTAATGAGCTTTCCAACAGAAGAATATATCAAGGAGCTCCTAAGAGACAGCATAATGGTTTCTCTCCGCCATTTGCACCTGTGTTTTGTAACTGTTTGTTTTATGAAGTCTCGAGGAAAGTATTAAGACTTCACCTTGAATTATTGCAATGCTTTCTGCATGGCATGCAAACAATAATTATGCATTTGCACTGCTCAAAAACTGGCCCTTTCTGGCATCAAATATACGCAAAGGATATTGATGAATGCATTTTGAACGATTATGTTTTGGATACGTCTTTTCTTTGTGATATTATAATTAGTTAGTTGTTTCCTCAGCTCAGCACCCAGCGCATATGATTGTCAACATGCTCTTGTAGCATTATATGAGAATCGATAATCCTTTTGACTAGCCCTGTAGTCATGCATTCAGATTGAATGGTTAGGAAAAGTCATTTCACTGATGAATATGTGGTGCTGCACACAAACACTTTTCTTTATTATAATATCTTACATAATCAAAGGAATATTACAATTATTTCTCTTCACTACTCAAATGCACCTAGTCTTAGTTTTAGACTTACTCTACAATGTGTAATAGTCAAAAAGAGTTTTTAATTTGGAAATTGAGCACTGTTATTTTGCACATAATATTTATTGAACTAAATTAATGTCCTGCATAATAAAAAATAAACCGATTATTACTGCCTGGGACAGAATGAGCAATAATCAAAAAAATTTTTTTTAAAAGATGTAACTACGCACTGAGTCTAATTGTGTATATCTTGCCTGCAAATAATAATCATATATAATAATAATCATGAATAATCAGAAAGTGTGCACTTACTTTTTTAGAAGAAGCCTTACAAATAGAGTTTTATATTATATAAAATAGTATATTAAAGATGCTTTACCTATATTATATATATATTTATTATAATAAAAAATTATGTATATATATATATATAGTAATAATTTAGTAATAAATATATTAGTAATATATATTTTAGAAATTAAATTACATTATTTACAATTTACAGTATTATATGTTTAATATAATTATTCATATTAAAATAATTATTATCATAATATAATATAATAATATTTGACAGCTGGCATGTTGTCCCTGCAAAAGATAAAAATAATAATAATAACGTGTATTCATCAACATGAGAATGGCGGTCAGGACAAATGTATGCACATATGCATCTGTTCCAGAGGGAATTTTGCGTGAAAATATTTTCTGTGCATGAAAAACAAGTGTATAAATATATTAATAATAGAAAAAAAGTATATGAAAACAAATATCAGTGAATGAAACCTACCATCTCGCATTCCCCAGGCTGAAATGCAATCAGCATAAAGCCATACCAACAAGATGCAAGTCCTCCCATTACAGGGGAAGAAATGCTTGAATACAAATCTGTTATTAGCTGTAGTAAATCACCACTGCAGCAGTCTGCTAATATTCACCGCCTCATCAAAAGCAACTGAATTCTCTATTATCCTTTTTGTTATTTAGCAGAGGAATAAGTCAAGTAGTGCAATGTACGAGAGGATCATGGTAGGCCTCGATAATTTACAGGGCAAATTTTAGTCATTACATCCAATGGAATCTCACCAATGTGCTCTCGCGTTCCCAACACTGATGCATTCCTGTGCTATAGACAATGCCAAGTGTGCAATTATTCTGCTAAGAAAACAGTTACTGTGAACAACCATCAAAGAGTTTCTGGAAGAACGCGATTTACATATCAGAAATAAGACCAATTTCTTTGGCCAGGAGAAGGGGGATGGTTGGACCGATCTTCTTTGCGTGCCTGTTTTGATTGCTTGGTAGAAAGTGGCCCAAACGGGAGATGATATCTCCTCTGTAAATAAATAAAAAGATGAGTTTCTATGGCAGTGTGCAGGCTCAGCAATACCCTTCCTTCCATCAGCGCTCCTCCCAACTCCCCCCTCCAACTAATAAATATCTTATAAAGAACGAGTTGGGATATTTTGCAGTTATCTGCAGAGCAGACCCTGCAACGTTTGGCATAATCTGCTGAAGAAGCTCTGTGCTGGTACTGACAAGGCTCAATATTTGAGTGATAACTGAGGAAGGGTGGGGTGTGTTTTATTGATGATGCTGCCAGCGGGTGGTGGAATAGAGCTGTCAGAAAAGGCCTTACTCAGGGATGGCTATCTGGTCACACCCACCTGGGTCCCGCTGAATGACGTCCCATTACAAGTCCCATCAGACCAATCTGCCCCTAAGTAATCCCTGCCCTGTGTTTGTTCCGTGTAGGAGCCGTGCAATATTATACAAGCCACTGAACCAAAACTAAAAATTCTGTTAGGATTTAGTTAACAAACCTGTACCGCTGACTTTCTTCAGTGGAATGCAGAAGATATTCATGCAATTACAATCAAGCTTCAAAGACACCATAAATAGGGAGAGGAACCATTAGAAATTTAACGATTTGGATTCCTCTTAATGATTCCTTAATGGTTCCATTAGAAATTCTCTTGAAAGTGAGAAAGACGTATTTGGAAAATACAAAAGCAAATCTCTTTCCAAATGCAAAGATAATTTCAATAATAAATGTAAAATGCCTATGAACAAAAAATGAGGTATCAAATTTTAGCAATTCTCTTCATATTATTAAAATACTACAAAGGAAAACTGGCTCATAGAGTCATTCACTTTGTACAGTTTGTTTCTTGCTAAATAATGTAATGCTAGAAACACTGTCAGACCATTTTAGTACGATGCTGTGTCTCATTGGTGGTAGAATAAGTATGAGACAGTTGTTAATGCAAATACTTTTTATTATTATCTGGATCTATAGGTGTAGTTCCAACCACATAGATGACTCATTAGTGATGAGCCGTCTGCCATATTGTAGCGATCTTGACTTGACATCACTGAGTATTCAAAAGATGCAACAATCCTGCACAGAATGGCTCAACGGCTTTGTGTGAATCTACAGTATGGTGAATGAAGTCAAGTTCACCTTTCCAAATGGAGGCCGCATCTACAGTACGTGTCTGGAGCGGTCCAATGGGGCGTCTATATATGTCTATAGTTCCAACTGCATACAGTAGAATCAGAATTCTATTCAGAAAGTCTATTCAATTACATTTAAGCAGTTAAAATGCATGAACATATAGATAAAGCTAGCAAAAATGAAAGCAAAAAGCATCCTGTGTTTGTCTATTGAATTTATTTTCATACTGATATAGAAAGTCAGTTATTTTGTATTTACAACAAATGAATTTTGTACTATTACATACATTTCATTCTTATTTATGTACAACTGACAAATATAAATCAAATTAAGTGGTAACAATTAGGCCGCATGTCCACCATTTCGTTTTTTCGAAATCGTCAGGCACTCGGCTGAAAACGCTTGGCTGTGAGCGCTTGAGAGTGCAGTGTTTTTTTCTGTTGAGACGCTTTGGTTGCTATGATACGGAATATCCACTGAAGTAACGGTAGACGCATTGCAAATTAAATGTTTCCCCAAACATTATATTTCATAACAGTATTATGGTAGTACAGCAATTTCATCTAGTAAAGAAATAAACACTCTGAGACAAGCAATATTAACTTCTCCATTGCTGTTCAGCCGTTGTTCAGTCGGTAGTCCCGCCCCTCCTCCACAACTGACAGTGATAAGCGCAGTGTTTTATCCAAAGTTGAACATTCTTCAACTATCGGCACAGAGAAAAAACACGACAAACGCTCAGCGCAAAAAAGACGCTCAGCGTTTGGCAAGCTTTGGTGGATACACCGTGCTCTTGTTAAACATATTACATGCACTTAGTATTATAATAACAGTTAACTATGCGTAATTACATTCAAGTAAGACAAACCCTAACCCTATGTAAGTACATGTATTTAAGTAATATTACTTATAAGTGCATGACTTCATTGTCACATCACAAAATGAAGTAAAACAGAGCCACCTCTATTCTACCTTCCTGATAAGTGATTGGGCAAACAGCTCTACCCCTTCACCTCAACCACCGCCCCATCTGGCTACACATGCTCTTTTTCCCAATGCAGGAGAAAAGGTCATATTTCAAATGACCAGTACAGCTGCTATCATAGAGCTTTGTACAAGCAGCCAGCAGAGTGTGTTGGGATTACCCAACTTCCAAACCCTCCCATGTAATATCGTTTTCCCTCCAATCCCTTGCTTATTTTGCCCAACAAATGAGATTCCGCCATCTGTGCAGCAAAGAAGCTGCGCAGCTCATGCTTGTAACATCCCCTCTGACAATCTTATATTATAAAACTGTCCTCTATCTATCGAGCTACAGAATAGGCCTATCATTGCTATTTTCTGCCCAATAGTGTTGTTTCCATCCATAAGAGAAGCATATAAAACCGAAATTGTCAACATGGCTAGAATGAAAATGTAGTATTGGTCACAAGTGAGACATAAAGTTGTGGCAATGATATTGCGACATTCATGTTGTCCATGTAATGTAGTAGAAAATGAGCAGAAGGTGGCAGATACAGCAAGAAAAGAACAAAAGCAAGGTCAGCGGCATTGTGGGAAGTTCATTTCATTTGTTGTGAGACTCAATTAATACATTCAAAATACTCTAATAGCATTATAAGGGTTTTGGATCATTAGGTTTGAAAAAAAAAAAAGCAGTCAGACAAAATAATTGCATGTCTAACGCTCCAAAAAAAGTGTCTCTTTAGTGGCTTGGGATTGTCTGTTTCTGCAACAGCGATTATAGAAAAGCAATCAGGACAAAAAACAGAGACACCAGAGAATCAGTATGTGTGAGTAAACAAAATCTTATAATGGAAATGAATGTTAAAATAATAGCATTTTAATATAACAATGGATGAATAATGCAAAAAGTGTCTCGGAAGGTAATGTTAGGCAATAAACAACTGCTTTCTAATGTGTAAATTGTTTAAGAGGATAATTTACAGCAAAGACAACACAATTGCAAGGGTGATCGTGCTTTTATACAATAATTCAATCAACAACTTTAACATTAAATTACATACATTTTAACAAATTTGCTAGTTACAGAATTGCTGCATGCCTCCAATTCTTGAATGAATCTGTGTTTTTGAATGTCGTACTCACTGATTCAAACGTTTTTGAACTAATTAACTGAATGAATGATTCAATGACTTGCTGCATTCCTGTTTAATTTAATCAGTTAAATGTGTGCTTCAATTATTTAATTATTGTTTTATTCCTTAATGAATAAACACTTTTGAATGAATCTGTTGACAAAATTATTAAAATGACACATTTCATGAATCCATTAACACCACATACTGGTATAATACAGTAATGTAATGGGTGTGTGACTGTTACAGTATATCAGTGCTCTGGGAATGCTGCTCAACCAATCAAATTTAAGGATTGGAACTAAGTGCTGTATAATTTACAATAATGTCCAGCTGATAGTATTATCTTGCTTATTAAACAACCAACTAAATGGAAGATAAAAAATAAACAGAGAATGATTACTTATTTGAGTTTAATAATGCTATGCGAGAAGAAAGAAACACAAATTATGAAGTATTCTGTAAGAATCCGTTCACCACAATAACTATGCTTGCTTACCAGTTCAATCAAACTGTAAAAAATAGATTTAGAAAGGTTTCTGAAAATTAGATTGCCCAAAATAACCCCCCAAAGTTATTGAAGTTCTCAGTAATGATACTAAGCACAAACTATTGCTCTTTGTTGTGAGAAGAGCTTGGGGAATAACACATGGCAGATTTCTTTTTTTTTTTTTTGGTATGATCCTCTTCCCCTCTGCCGTCTACCTCACAAAGATGATCCTCCTCACTGGCAAGACATCTGACTCCCATCGTATCCTCCAGTCTCACACTGAAACCCGGCGCGATGGAAATGCGTAATCTCACTGTGCTCCCCAGACCCGGTAAGTTGACAGACAGTAAGGGACTCACATTAAAACCTGGACTTCCAGATGTGTAAACAGCTTTTTGTGCACACCGGGGATCAGCCTTGGGAAGGAGTAACTGTGAAGTAAGCTACAACAGCTGCTCCAAGCGGGGATAGAAAGCTTCTTCAGAGAGCATCCCACACACACAGAGATGCCTGAAAAAGCAAATCCTTTTCTCCATTTCACTCTGTTCTTTTGGCTAGATGTAATACGTGAAAGTCATGGATATTCATTGCACTAGGTAATGATGCTGGCTGGAAAAGCGCCTATTTATAAGACATTTCAGAGCAAGGCTAAGTCTTATAAACCTTCAAGAAAGTTTCAACAAATAGTTTTCTAATAACGCTTAAGCTGTTGCAACATCTTCGTCCTTGAACATTAGCTCCAAACCACAATTTGATTGCTTTCTCGATGCATACTGTCAGTCATTATTCATAATTGCACACTGCATTCATTGTCAAGATATTTATTACCCCCATGTACTGTCATTCTGCTTCCATGATAATCATTAAGTAATTCATTATGCACTGATAAATGGAAATGGGTATAGAGGAAAATGCTGACAGCAAACTTAAGAGGCTTGCAAAACTTACTGGTTGAGGCACTGAGTGTAAAGGAAATTAGATGCTATTTACACCCCGGTGTAAATACTAACATATACTATTTGCATTTTGTCAAGTATATAGCATCCTATATAACCACTACCATTCAAAAGTCTCATATGCTTACTAAGGCTGCATTTATTTAAATCTACTAAACTGTAAAATACAAATATTACAAAATGTTATTACTACTACAAATATATATGTTTTATTTTTTTATTCTATTTATTTCTACTATATATATATATATATATATAGATAGATATTTTTTTTTTTATTTACTTTTATTTTTTTTTTCTTTTGTCAAACGCTATTTATTTCTGTGATGCTGGCCAAGCTGAATTTTTTGCATCTATAATTCCTTTCTTCAGTGTCACATGATTCCTCAGAAATCAATGTAATATGCTGTTTTTGTGCTCAAATAATTAAATTTTATTAAAATAATTTAATAAAAAAATATAAAGCTGACCTGCTTACATTTTTTTCACAGGGAAAAGGTTTCGTTTTATTTGTGTTGAAAACATTTCACACACATTTTTCATTTCCTCCCAAATGTAATTTTGTTATTAGCCTCATTCTTTTATTCAGCATGAGGGAACAATTCAAATTCTAATAATATTTGAAATACATAAAGTGTGCTTGACAAATTTTATTGTTCTCAGGACTGCCTCCAGGACAGTGATGTGATTTTGATTCGAAATTTTACATAAATTTTAACTACAAACATATTGATTTCTGAAGAGAACTGAGACAAGAAGAGAAATAGAAATGGGATCTGAAAAATGCCACGAGCCAGATGCAAATTTAGGTTGTTCACATGCTTTACACTCCGGGACACAACACAAACAACATTTGGCAGTTTTGTCTGGTTCCACCAGACTCTTGGGGTGCACCGCATGGCCATTTACACCTTCTGCAAATAAACAATTTCCAAAAACTGACAGAAACTATAATACATCCACACAGTAGCACAAACAAAATAAACAAACAAGGCCTCAAAGCCTGGCTTCTCACCTCTGACGACAATGTTGGTGGATTTCTTTGCAGGATTACCCACGTTGTTACTGGCTATACAGCTGTAAACGCCAGCATCCTCTGTGCTGATAGCAGGTATTGTGAGGGTCTCACTGTTGAGATTGCTCTTCTTTGGAAGCTCTTCATTGTTCCGAACCCACGTCAGGGTCGGGGTGGGCTCGCCTCCAGAGATGATGCACACCAGGACCACTGTCTGTCCAGGGTTGGCCACAATGGGGTCTTCCACAAGCAGCTTAATAGTCGGTGAGGCTAGGACAAAAACAGACAGGGTAACCTATTTTCTTTTTTAAAAGGACACTTGCTGCTGCACTTACATGATGTTTGACATTTATGTCAAGTGAACGCACGTATTACAGTGGGCTTGCAGTTTAAAAAGTTTGACATTTTATTTTTTTCCTCACACACATCTATTGTTTCACTTCAGAAGACACTTATTCATTATTGCAGTTATATGGATTACCATCATCTTTACATCAAGTTCACACAGGCACGACAGCTGTCCAGTTTATAGTTTAAGAAGTTTAACATATTAGTATTTTTCTCACACACTCCTATCATCTCGCTTGGGAGGACATTGATTCAACTGGGGTTGTATGGATTACCATTCTGTTTGCTTTGCACGGTTTTTAAATTGTCAACTTTGAGGAATCTGTCCACTTGCATTTTATAGACTTGCATAAAAGGATTATTTTTTTTCTAAAATTCTCAGTTTGTATTCATCTGAAGTAAGAATAAGAAAACTGACATTTTTAGGTGGCGTATCCCTTAAACCTACCCATCAAAAAAGTTTAAGGGAGACGACACATAATAAAACTCAACAGCTTGACTCATAAATATTATTTCTGTGATGTGATGCGATTTTTATGGAACCAAAATAGTTGAAATGCTTGTTTACAACCAACTCCAGGTGTGTGACCAACTTCAAGTGAGTAATTACAGCAAAGTTCACATACCATCACAGCTTGATCTTAATTATGGTGGTTTACCTTATTACGCTAATTCGCTTATATTTATATAAATGGTCTTTATGAGTGGTGTTTACAATTATCACCTAAAGGGAGTGATTTACTTGGTCTCGTAATGCAATAGGTGACCATATCCGATCGATATAATCAAGGCCTGCTCCCACGAGAAAACTGGCACGCTGTGATGCAAGGGCCTTCAAGTTAGCAAAGCAATCAGTCAATCCCCAGGATTGTGCCGTGATCATCCTCATCAGCCAACGTGCTGCCAGAAATGCACTGAGAGAAGGAAAAGAGGTGAAAAAGAAGGAGAGTGCAAGATGGGGATGGGAGGGATGGTGGACTGAGAGAGGAAGATAGAGAAACAGAGATGGCCGGAGGGAAAGGTCTGCCGACTCTGTTCATTCTTTAATGGATTCCGTAAAGGTCAGGTCTTCGCTGCAGTAGCATGTGAAGCCCACTGAGACAGATAAGGAGCACAGGGACCCACAGGGCCATTTCCTTAAGAATATGGTTTTGCCATGGACTGAATTAACTGCAAGGCCAGTGGTGAAAACATCAGCCCGGGGCGGTTTTCTTCAGCCATCAACCGACGGAGGAGGAGAAAAGTAGCAGCAGGCCTCTAAATGTAACAGGCGTAACATACTCAATAACACATGCAGCACTCACAGCTCGCTGATTATCAGACCACACAGCACTTGTGGTGACAAGAGCCTCAGGGCACTTCCTTTTGAGAATTGCTTCTGTGGTGCTGCTCGCATGTAGTTTCTTACACATTGGACGGCTTAAATATAGCAGAAGGACACTAAAATAACAGACAATGCAGAGCACGAGGAAGAGGCATTGGTATCGCTCTCACCAGTTTTGTTGGTGAGTCGGAATAGCACGCTCTTGTCGGGGATGCCACAGACATTGCGGACAGAGGCAGTGCACGTGTAGTTAGCGTAGTCCTGAGGACGCAGGTTCTTCAGCTTCAGGATCTTTGTCTCCCCCTGCAACCAAAGCAGATGACTTTGTATGAAGCAGGAACTCAGGTTTTGCTTTAGTAAACAGATTTTACACTGAACAAGAAGGCACCAAAAATAATATTGAAATATTCTTTTAATATTAATACTATTAAAGTGTAAAAAAAAAAATACAATTGTCAGGCAAACTGTAAAGGTTAATGTTTGATTAAATTAGTGAGTGTAGAAAGAGTTATGTACAAAATGAAATAAACTCAACTTTTAGGTCATTTACTGTAGTATGATCAACTTATAAAACTAAAATATTAAACATTATGAACATACTTGCTCTTACTTTTTGAGATCTAAAATAGAGTTAACTTAATTTAATTAAATATGTAATGTTACCTTTTCTATACCCAATAAAATAAAATAAAAAACAAAGTTTACTTTGTTAAGTTTTGATTTGGATGTAATGTTAACTTTTTCTACACCTAATAAAAAAAATCATTAAATTAAATTAATTAAAGTAAAACTTCTTAATGTTTAATAAGTTTATCACACTTAATGGCCTAAGAGTTGACTTGAATTTTGAATGTAATCTCAGCTTTTCCTACACCTAATAATTAGAAATAAAATGAAGTAAAATAAAATATAATAAAATAGATACATGCTATCATTGCTCAGAAATCAAAAACTGACATTCTCTATACATAAAAGACATCGGAACTCGTCTAACAAGCCATCCAGAGGAGAAAGGGAAAAAAACTAGCCATATCCAATTAATCTGAGTTTTTTGTGCTTTAAAAGACTTCTGCTAATTTGCTCATTTTGGTCTTGTATCCCCTTTAGCTACTTGAGCTTTATAGATAAATCTTACACAATTTGAAAGTCCTTAGAGTTTCATTTTACAATACAGCATTGGTTTTTAATTGGGGGTTAGCGAGCCCAAAAATTTTTCGCACATCTATACTGTATCCACTAAACAATGCTAAATACAAAATAATCAAATGCAACTAACCATATAATGGTGCATGGCTAAGATGGCAAAATAAATAAAGCTATATTTTGAAGTCAAACCAGTTAAGAACCAGTTGATTACGTCCTCACTTCTATCTAATAATAGTAACTTATTTTTGTATCATCTTTACATGAGGTCAATTTCTACAAAGACAGGCATTTAAAAGTCCATCAGTTAAAAATAGTGGCACTACTTGATACCAAAATCTTCTGAAGATACTTAGCTTTTGATCTGCTTTTTAACCTGAGACATTGACAGAAAGCTGCAGTGCATTAGTTTCATATTCATAGTTCTGAAGAGGCTGAAAGATAAAGAAGGCTCTATTGAAAATAACATGCAGAATCTCCTTTAAGTGCACAGACTAATGTTGCGTGATTGATTCTCGGTAGGGAATAAGAAGAGTGAAACAGGTCCTGAAATACCCTGTGTCTTATGACTAATTACCAAGATGGATCCACTCTGGGCCAATCACTGTGCCATATCGGATGTGACAAAGCTTTGTTTTGAAAGCAGCCTATTTTTTTTTTATCTGTCAGATGATGTGCGTCCTCCTGGACCAGATAACACTCACAATGTCAAACTGATGCTCCCCCTTTTTCTCTCCTGATAGCTGCAGCATCTTTCATGCAACAGCTTTTAAGTTCATCAAATGTTTTCAAGCAATTCTCTCATTTAAAGGTTATAATGTTAAATGTCAATACTGACGCACACTGTATATCAGCTATTTTACAATGGCTGCAAACATAACTAATTCAACCAGAATCATAGTAGTTTGTATTTGTTAAAATTTAATTAAATTAAATGCCATATATTTCATTCAGAAACTTCACTTAATTTTCAGCCAAAAAACACTACATAGTGATATAGGGGTACTGTGATGTAAAATAATACTCTCTTCAATTGTTGTCATACTCCTATCTTATATTGACCGTTATAACACTGTTAGAGATTTTTTTTATGTATTTAAAATATGTTTTATGCTCTTTTTGTAACCAAGATTGCATTTGTTTAAATACAAATTCAGTAAAAACTGTAATATTGTGGAATAATATTACAATTGAAAACTAGTTTTAAATGAAATCTACTAAACTCCAGCTTTTAAATGGTAGAGTATATGCACACATATACAGTACTATAAATTGACATTACCGCTTTGAATACAGTACATCTGAGCTAACGTTTTACCTGTGTGAAGAACGGCTCATAGATCTCTACTCCCTTGTCTGAACCTTGAGACAGGAACTCCCTCCCCCGTCTCCAGCTGTACCGCACCGGAGGGTTTGAATTGGCAGCACACCGCAGGAACACTGTCCTCTCGTAGTAGAACTGCTCCTTTGCCTCTCCTATACTCTGATGGACCGTCACAATGGGGTCATCTAAATCTGAAATGTAAATGGATGGGTCGGTCGCACCGATTTAACATTGCTCAAATTGCAAATGAGACTGGTACACAGCAACAGCCATCTAGAACCCTAGGTATATGTAAAAAAACCTCTGAATATACATAGGCAGGTAGGACAGAAGTATGGAAATGACAGAGAGTAAATAAACAGAAAACTAGGTTACAGGTAAACAACAACTTCCATATTTAGGTTTATTTATGCCCAACTTCATGCATTCATATTCATGCCCCAAATTCAAAAAAGTCATAAGCAGAATTCAAATGTATATGTCACAATGTTACAAGAGTTGTGTGCGACTACTAGCATTTATTTTTTTGCTAAATATACCTTAATACGTGGAATAATTCCAACATTACAGTGTGAATTAGCTGATATATTTTTCCCTGTTTCCTTCCAAGCTGCTCAGAGATTGAAGGCATAATTTGTCGAATTGCTTAATGAGACAAAAATGACCTAAATTAAGAAGAAGCCCATAAAAGAATTGAAATTTACTGGAGCGCATTTCATATAGTAGCCTATTTATTACTGTCCAAGATAGACATAAATTACTTTCTACATTTTTAACTCATTTAACACTAACCTAACTCATTAAACACCAGTTAAAACGCATATATGCTACTGAGATCAAATGCATTCTTGTAGCACTTTACAATAAGGTTCTTAGTTCATGCAATATTCAAGATATAACCAATTACAGTAATTAACAGTACATTACATCAACACTGTTTATGTTAAATTCTACATTATAAATATATGAGTTAGCAGTAGTTGCTGCATTATGAATACATTTAAATTATTATTGGTATAAATAACTTAATTATCAGTCATAGTAAATAATCAAATCATTTAATAGTTAATATCAGCCTGCGACAATAAATACTGTAAAAAGTGTTTGTTCTTGCGTTACCAATGTTAACACACTGAATCGCACTGTAAAGTGTTTCCTGAAATTTCTGTAGTCATTTTTTAAGACCCACACAGCATTCATCTCATAATGTTCATAAAATTCAGATTCACAGCTTAGCATCAAACAATTTTAGTTTATTATTTTACTTCTGTTTGAAAAAATACTTTGAAAACAGCAGTAAGTGGTTCCACAAACATTACATCTAAAATGATGGACCACTCGGGGCGCCTGAATCGTGAGTATTTTTACAACCGTAATTTTTTTCAAGAGCCACAATAATTATCATAGAGGGCTTGAATGAGAAGCCATGTGCTTTTACAGACTGCCCTCAAAGTACAAACCTTCCTCGACTCTCGGCTATAAATAAACCGAGCCTTTCAAAATCTTTCCTTCTGTTGTTTGAAATCATTCATCAATCTGCTCTGTAACTATTTGACTGACAGCGCTGGTGATATTTTCCAGCACGCGCTTTAATACTTTCACAAAACAGAAATTCACAGAGTAAATGATTACAGGAAATTGTCACCGATTTATTGACGATCCAAGGTTGAAGTTGACCACTTTGGGACGAATATAAACCTGAAAGCAATCAATATCGCCACTGTCCATCTAGAGTGCTTTAAACTAATGACTAGTGAGTGCTGCCACACTCAGAGACAAGGCGGGCACTCCAAATCGAAGCACTCAGTTGTTTATCGGCAGTGTGTTGGCTGTTCTTTATCAATGACATATGTCTAGGCTTTGATCACTGCATCAGGAGTAGCATGCCTCTGATCGATAAAGGCGAGTGCCCACCAGCGAATAATCCACCATGAAGCTGGAATAAAAATGACAAGCTGAGGCCTGTTCTCTAATTCAAGGGTAATGACTTGCTCCTCATTGTCTCCCCACGGCAATGCTGCCTGCCATCGTCCATCGCTCCTCCTATTCATCTCTCTGTGTTACCGTAAATCACTTTACAACATCTATGGCTCCTCCATGTCTGTAGGGAACAGAGGCAACACACAACTCCTTTTTTGACAGGTCGTGATAGCTTTTGATGGTTCCAATAGCAGAGAAGTAAACCTTTGAAACTTGGAAAAATTTGGGTGCGAGCTTACTGACACTGATGTCTCTTTGAAGAATAATCCTCATTTTCATTTCACTCATTCATTAAACCTCTCATTTTACGCATTTCGTCACCTATTCAAAGGCTCAAATTTGATTTCAACAAAGTCTATGGCTGCAAGACCTTCAACGAGAAGTGCCTTTAAGTCGATAATGAGGCCGTGTGGCATCTCCAAGAAAATAAAAGTGTTCACGGACTTAAAATGATGATGCGTGTGAGCGCAAAACTCTTTGAAAGAGACCTAGATGAGATATGCTCTTATGATGAGTCATATAAAAAAATCTGACTGGCTGGCTTTTGATGATTTAAGAATGTGCTAGACGAGAAATACATGAAATAACACATGCTCCATTATAACCCAGATATTGCAGGTCCAACCATATCAGAGGTAATTCATTTCAAAAATAAAGTGGTAATGAAACATAGGCAGAGTTAATGGCTTCCATAAATCACTAGTATGATAAGAAACCTCAATGTATTCTTTGATATATTTTAAGTTTGTGGTTGGAAAGAAATGTTTTTCTAAAAATCTAGTATCCATAAGGAATGCATGTATTTGGTCAAAATATTGTGATTTTTTGCTAATTTAAAAGAGCCTTTTTCTATTTGAATATATTTAAAAATGTTATTTACTTCTGTGATGATAAACATGCATTTTCAGAATCATTATCATCTCCAGCCTTCAGTGTCACAGATTCCTTCAGAAATCATTCTAATATGTTGACTTGATGCTCAAGTATCAAGTATATACAGTCCCTGACAAAAGTCTTGTCGCTTGTGTACAAATTGACCTCAAGTGCCGATTAAATATATTTCTAATCAAGATTTTTTTACAAGAAATGGCTCATTTTATTCCCAACAGCTTTTGTAATAATGTTTCAG
>JAUCMS010000031.1:9695273-9717096 GCA_032357445.1 Enteromius radiatus | reverse complement strand
TTTACAAACTACTACTACATATACTGTAAAACATTACTTTGGTGTAAAGCTGCTTTGCAATGATATGTATCATGAAAGCGCTATACAAATAAATTTGAATTGAATTGAAATTTTGCTATTGTGTCTGTATCATCGAATGAGACCATAAGTGGGTAAAATATTTTCTAAGCAGTTATTTAGCAGATGCTTTTATTCACAGTGACATATTCCAGGGACATTCATTGCTGAAGGGCACAAAGGTTGTGGCTAATGGCTAGCTCCTTAAGAAGCTGAGATTTACTCACTATAACACCCTGTTTTGTGAATATTGTGCTAAAGTAGGCATGTAAAATGTGTTTGGAATTTGTGCGACTGTTTCTCTCCAAGCTGCATAAAGCAGCAAGCGAGAGACGCATTAACGCTTAGAAAACGTTCTGGCCCATTATAAACAATGCTGGAAGGTCATCCAGCCATGATAAATTATTTAGATTACTGTGCCTAACATTTTTTTTTTTTTCCTGAGAAATGGGTTTGAATAATGGGCGCTCGTAATAGCTTAACAAGCAAAGCATTTAAAAAAAAAAAAAATCCAGTTTTCTTTAACTGTATTTTTTGCATGAAAAAGGGAAAGAGAAATGCAAATGTAAAAATAAATGTTCTTGTACATTAAAAACAATAAGAGTACTCGATTAATAATCCAAATAATATTGTGATATAGTGATATGATATATACAATTTACAATAAATGTCTAATTTTAATAAAGCAGCTGTTGCAATGCTACAATCAAAAGTTTCTGTCTGCTTTTCTTTGTTGGTTTATAAAATTGAGGTTGCAGGATAAAAGCAACAGCGAACCCAGAAGGTGCTACAGCAAAACACTTCTGTGTATAAGTGTGTCTTTCCAACTGATTATCCATGATTCGTAACCTGAGGATTTAAGTGAAGTGCTGAATCAAGGTTGAGTATGCGCTTCAAAAGCTAAAAGAAAGATGCAGGCACAGTCAGCAAAGACTAATACCAAGCTATCGTTGACTTGTAAGAGTGTGTGTCAAGTGTGTGGTTTTTGCCGAAGGCGGACGAGCTTGTTAACTCACAGTAGACGTCCACTCGGATGGATTTGATGGCAGGAGTGCCGAGGCCGTTCTCAGCCTTACAGTAATAGCGGCCACCCTGGTGCCTCTGGATGCGGGTTATGCGCAATGTCTCGTTGAATACGCTGGAGTCCTGGAAGCGGTCAGTAGCACTTCCTGCTGTCTTGGTCCATCGTATCTGACACAGGACAAAGAGAGAAAAAACAAAAATCAGTTCACAAAGAGACTTAACAGCTGTGGGCTTAAAACTAGCCAACTGCCTTCCTCATAGCACATGAACTGGGTAAAGAACTGTATACTGTAGAATATGGAAAACGTTGTTTCAATAACATATGAAATATGACAACCATGGTAGCATAGATTTTGCTATTCAGGCTGGTGCTGTGCATATTTGCATTCTCTAGAGTAAAAAACAGATAATGACAAAAGATTGGCTTCACATACACTTACAGATGCAATAATAAATGTGGCGATTTTTCTGCGAGCGGTTCATCTCCTCTTCTATAGCTGTCTCTGGTGAAGTACACTGGCTCATAGACTCTCAAACATGATAAATTCTGATACCATGTTGCCAAAAAAGACAAAACTTATGATCATGTTGTTCCTGTAAGTTTAAAAGGCACCATGAAGCAGTGTTATTTTAGTATAATTTACTGCTATAGTATTTATTCATATTTTCAATTTCATTCCAGTTCAATTTCAGTAATTTTGCTGTATGCTTTTAGATTTTTTTATATTTCCATTTAGCTTTTTAACTCTTGTACAATAAATTCAGTACATTTCAAATGAAACATATTTATTTAGTCAGTTGTCAAGGCAGCGTTTATAATTTTTTCATCCTACATTTAAATTTTATTGCAGATTTATTAAAAACAATATTTAATTGTTGTTAACAATACCAACACTAACATCAAAGCACTAACAATTCTTTTTATTTCCAAACTTAAATGAATTTCTGAGAACAGGATTTGCAACAAGATTGAAAAAAGGTACTCTGCCGTGGTATATTTTCTCCCCAACACTATATGAAATCGCTTGGGGCAGAAGAATCCTTTCCAGTTCATGTCTTAAGTTTTGTCACATCACTGTGTAATGAGTCCAGTACTGAAAAATAGCAACTAAATGTGCTATTGAAAATGTTTCTAATCGTGATGCTATGCTTACATAAAGGTTTTGACTTGGAAATGAGCAAATACTCTACCACAAATCTGATCTCCAGATCAATACACGGCATAAGCTCTGTTTGGATGGTAATTATTTCTCAGCAGGATGTCTGTAAAACAAAATCTGCATGTCATGAATTTGGATGGCAATTCATTCACAGAGGACAGAGGTCTTCTGTGATTTGACAGCCTGAAAGTTTCTCAAATGGTCTACACGATTTGCCTCTAAATTTTGTTTTTTTGTTAGTCACTCCACATAATAACGTGTACACTACACGTTTATTCAACAAAATATACTTTACCACTTCCTATGATTTGCCTGTTACTATATTCTACATATTAAAGCATATTCACAATAATTTGTCATCTTAACAATTTACACAATCTGCCTCTAATTAATTTTTAGTTACTCCACATACAGTATATACAAGTTTATAGATCAAAAATATTTTTTATTAATACCTAATTTTTTCAAGTTAACATAATTTGCCTCTGAATCGTTTTTTTTAGTCGCTCCACATACTGTAATAACGGTCCATTTTAACAGTTTATACAATTTATTTTAGTCACTGTAGTGGGGTGTTGACCTATTTTTCTAATACTAGTCCCCATTATCAAAAAAAAAAAAAGCAAATGCTTTTCACAACATGTGGCATCAAAGAGTTCAGCTACAAGCGCATAGAGGTGGTCTAAAAAATGATTTTCAAAACTATTTTTCTATTGATTCACTCTTGCAAACTGTTTGATATAAAATAGAATTAAATTTGTACACAAACCTAGAGCTTGACTGCAAACAGCATAAAATTTAGCACAGCATTTCCCCCCGAGACGTGGAATTTTTGATTCGGATAGCAATTAAATCACAACTACCAATTGTAAATGTTGAAATCACATACGCCCCCCCGAAGGGGTAATCTTTTAACAGCCTGAGTAGCATTACAGACTATTTATAAAAACAGTAACTACGTTTAATATACTGTATAAATACCACTTTTTAGAACAACATGACCCCAAACTATTATTGCCTTACATAATTGCCTCATTAAAATTTTTATATGGCAAACAAACACTTTGATGGTAAACAAACAAATAATGTGCATCGCAAATAAGCAGTTCACTTAATACCAACACACACACAGACACACACACATATATATACAGTCAGAAGGAAGCATGGAGAGACGAGGGAAAAGACGCTGCACACGAAGCTCAGCCGGGCATAGAGAGAGGGAGAGATTCTGTAGCTCCCTCTGTGTACTTGTCTGCCAACCAGCCAGACAAGTGGAGCAAATTGCCCATTCAGGCCTGGCTTGGCCTTACCGAGTCCTGAGTGAGACTTACTGTGTAGATGACCTACATTACAACAGAACCCCCCTTTATCATCCCTGCTGCTCAAGAACCTCAGAGGCGGGAGCAACTCAGCTTGAGTCCAGCTACAAAGATCAAAGCTCCGCCTTCCTCTTGCAAGCAGCAACTTCTTCCTCACCCCAACTATTAGCCCCTCTCTTACTAATTGAAAGCATTTTCATCTTCGCAATTTCAAAAGACCAAGCGTCTAGGCCTCGGTTTTCTTCTCGCGAAGGTATATGAAGAAAAAAAAAAAAACTATGGTTTGGAGCCCAAAAGAGTCGTAACCTTTGGAAGTGGCAGAATGAAATCCATTTCATGCTTTGCTGAGGATGGAGGGCGGGCAGATTTGTTTACACACGTATTGGATGTTGGTTAGGAATAACAGCATATTGGAACTCGCAGGGCTTAGATACGCTGGCTTTCTTTGTGAGCTCAAACGGGAAATAAGGCAGCTAAAGAAAAGTGCTTAGCCCTGTATGTCTGCATGCATTGAGGTGGGCTATAGCTGACAGCGCACAAATAGGAATTCCTACTTACAGAGGTGAGAAAGTGGAACTGAATAATCGTTTGTGCATTATGTGACAGCAATTCAGTGCAATACGTAAGAAAAGATGACCCACTCCAATCCTTAAGACTTATTTTACTTTAACTTCCTTCGTTTAAAGTATGCATTGAAGACTTTGGGACTGTGTGGAATAAAAAAAGTAGCACATAAATCAAAAACTTTTGTTTTATTATCTATTTCTGTGTTAGTAGAGATCATGACTCAAGCGATATGTAGGGGGTGAAAAGTGAAAACAATTTGACGGCAGCCCACTGCCTTCACAACCAAAGTGCCTCCATAAATAGTCATAAAACAGTGGAAATGACAGCCCTCCAGACCTCAAGCCATATAATACTGGGGAAATATTGTTTCTGAGTAAAGGAGGGGAAGGAAATTTCCACATTACAGTTATTGAAACTAGGGTTTCACTTTTTTACCCCTAAATTAAATTTCTGTCCTCATTTACTCACTCTCATGTTGTTCCAAGCCTGTGTGACTTTATTCTGTGGAGCACAAATTAAGATATTTAAAAAAAATGTGACCGTGGACCACAAAACCTTAAGTAGCACAGGTATTTTTGTAGCAATAGCCAAAAATCCAATGCATCTTTTATGACAAAAATCATTAGGATATTAAGTAAAGATTATGTTCCATGAAGATATTTTGTTAATTTCCTACTGTAAAATAGTTGTATCTCAGCCAAATATTGTCTTATCCTGTCATAAAGCTTATTTATTTAACTTTCAGGTGATATATTCTCAGTTTCAAATGACTTATGACTGGTTTTGTGGACTAGGATCACAGATGGCACAGATGGAAGTATTTTTTGTTTGGTCCACGCAATGTACAGTATGTGTTTTGGACCCCAATGATATTCATTATATAGATAAAAAAAGTCAAAACATTCTTTAAACATCTGTGGAACACATAAGAAGATATGCTAAAGAATATTGTGAGCTTGTGAGCTGTTCACAAGTCCCGAAAAAAAAAATAATAATAAAAAAAAATAAATAAAAATTTAATTCAACTACAGTTATACAGTTACTTTGTATGATAACAATACTTCATTTTAAGTGGATATTCACTCCCAAATCAGATCAAATCATTGATCAATGAATGACTACAAATCCCAAATTAAATATGGCAACACACCAACATCAAAACTAAATGGACCCTACTCTCAAAAACAACTAAAAACGGCATCAAATATCTTTTTGTGTTCCACAAAAAAAAAAAAAGAAAAATATGCACAACTATGAGTAAATAATGACATAATTATTTGATAAGCTATCCCTATAAAGTATTCTGTAATGCCATTACATATGTATCACAATAAAAGATAACTATAAAGGGAACTCATTTCTAAAGTATTACAAACATCTCATCCTCATAAATTTGTCAAGTCTGAGATTTCTGCCCCTGCCAGCATTAAGTGGATCAGTGCCACAGAGCGCCTGAGCCAGAACACTGATGGGAGTTCTGTGACGATGGGCCCAGTGTGTCAAATGCAGACAGAATGCGCCCATAAAGAGCGCTATATATAGCCTCCAGCCCCCTCAGTCTATCATAAAGCAGCCCTGGGCGTATCTTTCTCTGGCCCACTCACTGTCTGTGGGATCTATGGGAACTGGTTCAGTAATGGCAGAACTGAAACAAAGAGTTGGTGAAACCTTGAATGTTTTGAGAGTTCATGCTAATAACCAATTAATATGCTTTGCTGCATGGCAAGGAATCTATCTAAGCTGACCCTGGTGTTAATTTGACTAAGACAAAGATTCTGGAACAGAGCCATAAATAAAACCTTGGTAATTAAGGCACACGGTAAGTGTATTTGGTCACAATTTGCAGTACTAGACTAAAGACAACAGAAGATGTTGTTATACTGTAAGTGGTTATGTATCATTTTGAATAAGATATTCAATCTCCATTCCATTTCCAATGTTTTCAAATATGATATATATATATATATATATATATCGTTATTTGTATAGTGTTAATATGTGTGTAACAGAACCCAAAGGCAGCTTTAAATTTAAACAAGATGACAGGAAAGATTCTGTGATGTAACAAGAACCATGATAAAAATAGCTCTTAAGTTAGCAGAATATGCTGCTGGGATATAATTCTGAATGAACGTCAACAGAGAAAGACATTTATGTGTCCAGATGGTGTAGTTACGGCATCAAACAGCAGGGGCTAAAGAGCCCATGTTAAACAGTCAGTCTTTGGACCAGTATACATACACATGCTTTGACTGGGATAATAAAACATGAAAAAATGTTTGTCTGTTCCTAGCAATTACACATGATGGTCTTTGACACGTCGTCCATTTAAAAACAATTTTTAGATTTTGTGTTTAGAAGTACAGTAAGCTGTGCTGGTACCAAGTACACTTTGTAATTTTAGATAATAAATGTTTCTGTAGCACATTTTCCGACAACCTACTGCATTGTGTGATACCCTCCGCTTCAGGAAAGATCTGGAAATAGTCATATTTCATGTTTACTGTCATTAACTTCTAAAAAGCAGAAATGGCAAGACTGCCTTAAAGCGGAAAAGAGTAGATAATTCATTAAAAATCGCTCTTTATTTACACTCAAGGTAAGGGAGTCAGCAAAAGCCGGAGATGAGATCAGAAGCGGCACAAGTTCATTTATTCAAAATGAGGCTTCCAGCAAAAATCTTCCTGTCTTTTTACAATGAAGACTGGGAGGCAAAAGAAGCACAGAACATTCCAAATGCATTAGGGTTTTCACAGCCAGAAAAACTGCCCTCTGCATGCACCAACACAACTCAACACTTGCTCGCTTAAACAATTAAAACAACAAACTGCCTAAATATCATATATAAATGTCACCAAACATACAATTTATAAGCATAAAATGATCCTTAAATTGTACTTTGCTTTAATTTGATAGTGGTTCTGTTTGACATTGGACATAAATAATGTGGATATGCATACTGTATATACATATATGAAGAGTTTTGAATGGAGATCAAAAGGGTAAACATTGCAGATTTATTTTCACATACTCATAACTCAAAAACTATTTTGAGTGTGTGTGTTTGTTTGGTTTGTGATGAGTCCCTTGTTTGTTCTGAACAGTTAAATTGTAAGCTGTTCTTCAAATAAATCCTTCAGGTCTCACAAATTCTTTGCTTTTCAAGCATCCTTTGCATATTTGAACCCTTTCCAACAATGACTGTATGATCTTTTCACAATGAGGACAACAGAGGGACTTGCATGCAGCTGTTACAAAAAGTTTGCTCCAGATGGAAACACGATGCATTAAGAGCCTGGAGGAGGTGAAAACTTTTTGAAATGAAAACATTTTTTCTTCTAGAAAACATGTGCAGTTAAGTACCTTCTGTAGCTTCTAGGAGGGCAGTACTAAATGAAAAACTAATGATAAATGAAAAAACATGAAAAAAAAAAAGTTCATATCTGGCACATCCTTGCCTCTTAATGTATCATTTTTTTCTTCTGGAGCATCAGTGAGTTTTTTGCAATAGTTTGGTGGTATAGCTTTGTCTTAAGTCCTTAAGTTGTCTTTAGTATGAAATGAATCTCAATGCTGAAAAAAAAAATCAATGAATGTGTGGGACCTAAGGGATTCTTCTAAAGAACAGCAGGCAGTTTAACTATTTAGTACAAACAAGGTGTCACACTGTCCCGTGATCTTGTGTTGTGTTTTCTTGTCCATGTGCTCTGTGATTATTTTCCATGTGCTGTGCCTTGTTTGTAACCCCGCCCCCTCATCAGTGTTCACTCCCTGCCAGCCGTGTGTGTCCAGGTGTTTCCCCTTGTCTTTGATTAGTCTTTGTATTTATTTCATGCCCTGTCTTTAGTCTACGTCAGTTGTTAAAGTAAAGTTCGTTGGTCGTTTGTCTGTCTGCACTGACTTTGCGTTTTCCTTTGTTTTGTTTGGTTTAAATAAACCTTCACGGTCTTGATCCAAGTCTGCCTCCGAGTTATCCTGTGTGCTGCGAAGCGAAGTCGCGACAGCGCTCCGACGTTACACAAGGGACTCGTCAACTATCACAAAACAAACAAAAACTAAAAAAAAAATCAAAAACACAGCTGTGGGTAACTCAAGTAACAACACAGAATTAAGAATCAAGAGTATATATTCAACTTTTGAATGGTGTAATTTTTATAAATTCAACTATTATTTTGTCTTGTGGACTATATGTAAATGTTATTTATGTGAAATTTCTTATGCAGGTCAGTACTAAATAGAAAACAACATCCATTTTGTATGATCCCACTTATTTTGGATTTTAGTAAAATAATTAACATATTGCAGATACTGCAAAGTAACATTTTGGTTTGGTTCATGGCTTATATCTCTGGAACAAAGAGCTCTGAAAGAAGAAAGTCAAGTGCACCCAGGATGACTTGAGGGTGAGTACTGAAAATTACAAGGTAATTTTTTTCGGGTGAACTATCCCTTTGAAAGTGCCAGTTGTTCTTCAGAAGAAAAAAAAAAACTCTAGGTCCCACAAATTCTTTGTTTTGCAGCATCTTTTTGTACTTAAACCCTTTCCAACAATGACTGTATGATCTTTTCACACTGAGGGCAACTGAAGAACTTATATGAAACTATTACTAAAAGTTCAAACACTCACTGATGCTCCAGAAGAAAAAACATTTGGCTTTAAACGCCTAAGTAGGCTATGTCATTTAGGCAAAATACAAAAAATTTACACATCTTCGTTCTGTTCAAAGTTTACTCGCCTGGCTCTTAATGCATAGCTTTTCCTTCTGGATAATCAATAACCGCTTGAACATTTTGTAATGGTTGGTTTGGCTCATGGCTTATGTCTCTGAAACAAAGACATCTCTGTTTGAAACTTTTAATGGGAAAAATACTTCTGGAACAAAGGGAGCTAAAAAAAAGCACCCTGTCTCATCATGCATACTATCCACCCTATCTTCCCTAAATAGTATTGACAATTATGACTAGCGCATGGAATTTTAGATGGACAGTTTGAACACTGAGACACAAGCGCAGTCACTGTTGGATTCCTTTATTTTTGTTACACCTGCTGGTAGTTGCCACCCATTAATGAGGGCCATTCAAAAGTAGTCATGACTTCTGGCTATTTATTTGTTTTATTTACAAGCAGCATATATCGTTAACATTTCATTTGCAGTTAGTACAATTTTGTTTTGGCAGCATGGAATATTTTATACGGCATTTATTGCTCAAATTATAGGCTAGAAGTGAAAACCTGCAAGCAAATATGGCAGCTTTCAAGTTGCATACTTCCAACATTTTCAAGTCCTATAGCATTGATCATCTGCCATTAGGATGAATGGGAATGTTAACGGATGGATTTCTACAGGTATTATACACCTTCTTGCTCACCTCCAGGTCCAGGACACAAGGGGCAGCAGTTTCCTCCACTGGCTTGGCTTTCCAGCCACTCTATTGTGCATGCAAACCGCCTGAGGAGAGATGCACTTAGCACTTAACGGCAACAGTGATGAGGCACCATTATCTTCAGGTGTACCTCATCACACACTGCCAGCCCTGTTCATCTCTCATACCTGCTCCCGTCAGGAACCTGGCCGCAGGGAGCTGAATAAAATGGACAGCGCTGCTCTGATTCCAGGAGAAGAACGTCACAGGAGCATTAAAAAAAATGCGAACTCCTCACAGAAACTGTGTGTAGAATGCAAAATGAAGGCTTACCTCAAAACTATGACACCACACCGCCAGGAGGATTTCTTAGCAAACATTTAGATTTTAGGACTCTTCCTAGCGTTCTGAGGTCTGACAGTGCTCCTCGGGGAATCACTGAGCTCTTCTGCAGTCGTGCAGATTCAGTGATTTCCCTCGTGGCCGTCTCTTCTCCTGCACTAACTCAGTGGGACTGCTCTTCCTCTCCACTGAAAATGCAGCACTGAGACCAAGATGAGAGGCGTAGAGTGCTGCCTATCTAAAACCGCACACAGGCTACGGGACTGATAAGCCCTCTGCAAGATACGACGAGGAGTGGGGCGTTGAGAGAATTAAGACCACTTGAGTGAGGGTGAAATGGAGAGTACTGCAGCGAGTCCAGAAGCGTAACAGATGAATGATACATACAGGAGTGCATGAAGCAGAAACACAGAATGTTGTTATCGTCCTCTGATAATCAAAATGTCATATTATTCAGGATTATATGGTGTCCTCTTGAGCTGAGAAGCGTAACATTGATTTAGGACTCACAGTGGCACCGTAATTCCGGCCTATTTTGTCACTTGGTCATATTTAAGTAACCGATATGGTCAAGGTGAGAGGAGAATGGTATTAAGACTGTTTAAAAACCATAGCCACAACATAGGACTATAGTAAAATTAATAAAAAAGTCTGCCCCACGTTTTGGGTAAGCTGTGTCAAGTCGATGGGTAAGATGAATCATCGGGGAACACTTGACTAATTTACATCTCAAATAAAAATACCAATGTAAATGAGCAAAGGCAATTTTCAAATGCACAATCCCATTTCAAATTCTTATTTGTCGCCAAATGATTCACAAATCGGCAAGAAAATGCTTAATATTCCGAATATTTGAATACAGAGAAACCTTGCTTTTGTAGAGCATTTGTAATATTATTCTCTGAATATGGAGACAAATCTTCACTATTATTATGGCACAGCTTACCCCAAATGGTACCTCAGATACCATTTGGGAAACTCTTCATATATAATTCATTTAAAAAAGCAAACAACTGAATTAATTTAAAGGGCATCTAATATGCAAAATCCACTTTTACATGGTGTTCGCACATACATGTGTGTTGGCAGTGTGTGAACAACCACCTAACAATGATAAAAATCCACACACTTTTCTTTGTTTAAATCCTCATTAAACTAAATTGGTCTCACTAGGCAAGCCGTTTTTATTCTCTGGGCAGTTTGACCTCACATTGCATAGGGCCGGGCCACAGTTCTGCATTGCTATAGTTTCTATGTCTGCATGTAAAAATGAACATAAGAGTATTAATTTTTTCCCAACATCTGAGCTGCCGAGGACGCAGTGGATTATATTAAGTTTTTGAGGTAACGCATCTCAACATCTATTTAAATACGTTTAGCGCTCCAGACTCCTTTGTGCATGTCATGTCATTATAGTGACGCATAGTTACGTTTTCATTCAGTAGCATGGTCTCACGACTCGGTCCACTGAGCTGCGGCGATGGCAGGTCAGCGCAATGCAAGCTCTGTAACGTCAAGCTGTTTCGTCCCACTTTCAGTGCATTTGACCTCCCATATGTATGGCTGAACACCGAATCTCACCAAATGTTGCTTCGACTGGCAGTTTATTGCTGTAGATATGCAATGCAGAGAGACGTATATGCAATACTCTCTTCTGGAGTCAGGGTGGAATTATGCAGCTTATTTGCATTTAAGGTGATACACTCCAAAACAGCTTTTTTAGAAACACCTCAAAAAAGACATTTTCTAGTTGTTATAATAAATGATCTGCATGGGGAATTGTGGCCCAGCCAGACACTTACCGAACAAATTCAGTAGATGTCTATTTAATACTCTAGCCTTCCCTGCCAGAAAAAATGTATTGTTAACTTGGAGCAGTGACAAACCCCCATATTTGAAAGGATGGCACAAGAATAGGAATGATTTCTTTAGAATTCTTAACTTTTGTTATTCATACCTCTACAGAAGCTTTTCCTCAAGTTTAGACAACATACTTGGATTTTATTGATGTCTCTCTAAGCAATATTCTGAGTTTCTGATCCAAGTTTTTTTTTTTCTCTCTCTCTCTCTGCATCTTATCCTATCCTATATGTCACTATAGGATTGTGAAAAATGGGGACTGTTTGTTGGCCGGTTACCCTACTATTTTATATTATATTATATTATATAAATGGTTTATATTATAAATGGTTGAAATGCTTATAAAAAGATGAAATAAATTTACATTTACATGATTTTATACATAGCAATTCACCAATGTAAATACATTATATGTATTGTCATATATTATGTACTGTAGGTAGTATGTGTGTGCATGTCAGTGTATATATACATATATATAAGACAGTTATAAATACTGTATGGTGAGTTCTGTCTAAATGCATTATCACATAAATTACATAATACTAAAATCATATAATATTCAGTCTCTATAATAAATGCACTAAATATACTTGATATAATGCCTGGCACAGTTCTCTGAATATCAAATGCTACTATATTGTATTTTTCAGCACCACAGGATGTCTCATAACTCCATTTCCAAACATTTTCATCTGTGTAGCACACTTTATGAATAGTTATTTGTCCTTATTTGGATGTATGAGGTTCTCTTTTTTTTTTTTTCCCCATTTTCCTTGACTCTGTTTTAAGTCAGAACAAGTAATTTGATTCCAAACGTGAAGATTCTTAATATCATTCAATTTCCAGAGATTTTTTTCTCTCCCATCTTGTGCAAATATGCCAGCCGCAGCCATTAGAAGTCCTACGGTGGCACCCAGCTATGAGCAGCCCTCACGCTGAAGAAGGAAGCGGTCAGAAGTCAGTAAACACCCAAAGCCTCACCTGTGGCCGTGGATGCCCCGAGACCAGACAGGTCAGCTCCAAAGTCTCCCCCTCCCGGATGGTGTACACCCTCTCCGTGTAGCGCTCCTCCTCAATGTTGCATGCGTGACCGGAGTGGATGATCCGAACGTTTGGAGGAGCTGCATTAGGGAAGAAATGAAAAAGGGATATAGTTCAGTTTGCTGGATCATTTGAGGTTGCATCATCAACCAGCCACACTGCAGAAAGCTGTCATGGAGGGAAATAAAATCCCTGCCACATGAGACTGATGCTTTCAGCCAAATCAAATTCAAGGTGAGGCACTGCAATCATTCACGATTCACGTTGCTCCAGCGGATGTAATTTGCACTACACCAGTTGCTCTGTATGTAGAAGAATCTTGGACTTGCATTTCCAAGCAATTTCGCAGGCAAAAATACCCTCATCTAAGAATTACCTTATAGTACATCTCGAGATGCGTAGGCGATTGATGAGACAAAGTGCCTGTATTATTGATTTCCCCTCTAAGCAGAACAGAGCTCCGGTGCTCTGCAGTGTGCTTGCTTGATGATGTTTCCTCCACTGATCTCCACTTACAAAGCACTTCAAGGTTGCTTTTTGCATTTTTAAAAACAAACTAAATTATTTTATTCATGCACTTTTGGTTTTTATTGTTTACGTTTGCTCTATTGTTGCAAAGGATTTGTTACAGAAGAAATAATTCTCGTTATGCACAAAATCATAATTGTAAGGTAGTTCCAATAACAATGCATTGCTAAATGAGTGAGTGCCAGTGTTTAACGTAGCAATGTAAGTAACTTAATTACAATTTTCTGTAGCATGAGCGACTGAACGAAAGTGGGCGTGATGTTCATTCAGTTTGTCATTTGAGTCAGTCTCAATCACAACAAAGAAAGGAACCATGCAAAATGACTCATGATAATAATAAAAATGACATGAGTAGGGTATCGAAACTCTTAATTTATTTAGCAGATTATGCTTGCTTTATAGATTGATAGCAATAGATTTGAAGATGCAAATTTAAATATATATATACTGTATATATAGTTGTTTTACTTTTTATTTAACAAATAACAGCTGATTTAATGACTCATAAAATACACAACAAGACACTCGCTTTTCATCATCTACTGTAACAATTCAGCTAACAGTATCTACAAGCTTCTTGTTCCTTGTTGCTCCACTGTTGTTTTTTTCATAGTGTTGCTCATTTGCTTGGACTGTTCATGTAAATAAAAAACAGATTAACTGGATCTTACAGTGTTTTAATTCTTTATAGCTAATATTTAGCTCATCACTATGTTTAGAATTTGAAAAACTAGTTTTTCGATGCACCTCATGTAAATGTACACAAAGTTTTAAGTTAAGATTCTGTAAATATGCATCAAAAGTTGAACTGATTGATAAAAAGTGACAGTAAAGAAACGTATAATTTCCATTTCAAAGAAATATCATTCTTCTGTACTTTCTACTCATTAAAGAATCCTAAAACAATACTGATGACAACACTAAAGCAGCATATTAGAATGATTTCTGAAGAACCATTGACACTGAAAGCTGTAATGTCAATATATTCAAAGATAAAACAGTTATACACACATTAAATTGTAATAATATTTCTGTAACACTGTTTTAACTTCATTGTTGGTCAAATAAGTGAAGCCTTATGATACAATACAGCTGAGTATATGATATAATACGTCTTCCAAAAACATTAATAAATCTCACCAGCTCCAAATTTCTGAACAGCAGTCAAATAATGTTATGTTAACTGCTCCTGAGAATTGCTCATGAATGTGTGTATAAACAGTACTCCAAATAAAAATGAAAACTTGTGGTATACAGCAGATATGCAAAAATGGACTGTTCATACTCTAGAATTAGGGTTGTGGAGTATCACATGCATGCGAAAACTGCATCTTATATGCACACCAAACTAGTGCATATCAGATATATACCAAAATCCGTTTTTGCATATCAATGCCACTAGATTTCATTTTTATTTGGCTTAATATTTATACGCATTGTCATGAGACCGGGCTGGTAAAATATAGATAAAAAAGCAATTGCCTCAGTGTAGTTATTTCTGTGACTAGCTTGTATTGTAGCCAACTATTTGAAAATAGCCCTTTTGGCAGTAGTTTAACAGTGAGAAACATATAGCATGGAATGAAACCGTTTCAAAGTAGTTCCCCAACACTAGTGAACACACAGAAGTAATAGGCATTGACACCACCTGGAATGAAGACATCTCGAAGATCTAATAGTGCACACCGGGCTACTGCAGAGGGTTTAGGCAATGACAGGAAATGCTGCCGAAATGCATTATGTTGCAAGATCTCCTTCTGGATGGTGAAATAAAACACACACACACACACATACACACACAAAAGTATTCTCTTCCTGTGTGCCAGCTGCCTGCTCTGCACCCTGGCCTAGTTTCACACCATCTATTTTTAGAAAATCAGTGTCTTTCTCACAACCCACCATATGACTGTGCTAATGTCCTTCCATATGACGTCAAGAATTCATGAAGCAGACATCACTGAGCAGGCCTCAAAGGGGCATGCAGAAGGTGGTCTCTGGATTATTATTGATTAAAGAGTGGTTTGAGTGCTTTCTGACGTCTACACTATGACATCTGGATGCTCCCTGCAGACTGAAGACCACTCGTACATGCAGAGGAGGATTATCTTTCTATACGAGTTAGCAATGCGATAGCGTCATGAGGGAATTATATGAACGACATAAGCATTACAAACAGATATTTGTCTCAGGCATTTCAACATGTTGGTGCATATCATGACTTGCTAATCTTTCACAAGTGTCAACATAAATGCATTCATATTTTCACATTAAAACAATGTCATAACATGGGTTTAGTACACTCAGAAAGGTGCTTTTTTAAATTTTGGAAGTACACTGCACACTGCTTTGTGTTTTGAGATAATTGAATAAAACGGCTGTGGAATTTTATACCAAAATGGCTGCTGCTCTTCCTGTTTTCAAGGTTAGCATGTCCTCAAATCATTAGCATTCAAGAGTCAACAAAATGACAACATTTTTTATAAATAGAAGCAACATTAAATAAATATATATATATTTTTTTCAGCCTATTTTGTGACAGAGTGGATATGTTATGCTTTATAAATCCTGTCACGCATAAAAAACAAGAAATTCTGAATGCTAGATGAGAAAAGAACTTGCCAACTTGGCTCCTCTGAAGACCTAAATAATGTCACTTCCTCTTCCCTGTGTCATTTAATCTGACAAAAACATGACACTATTGCGGTACAGTGGTGTGGAAAGAGAAAACTAAATTCATATATGGATAAAAATATTTAATTCAACATATACATTTAATAAACTCTACTTAATCACTTGTTTAGTTAAAATTAAAGGTTGTTATACAAGTTTAACTAATCTAGTATGATGGGAAAAATCTACATACTGAGTATTTTAACATTCAATTTATTGTTTTAAGTATACAGTTAATTTACCTGCGCATGAATTTATTTTTGAGTGAAAATTGACTTGTCAAGCTTGATTCAAGGGAAATCAAAACCCATATGAATTTGATAAATTATATAATTAGTTGTTTAATTCAAATTAAAGTTATAAGTATAAATGATCTGGTGGAAGAACCACTACACAGTGCATATCATTTAACATCATTAGCAATTATTAATTATTTGAAATACAGGAATATATATATATATATATGTAAAAAATGTAAAACAACATTTAATATTTTTTTAATTAAAAAAATATATACTATACAATTTATGCAATTATTTGAAATATTGTAATCAATCATTTTTTCATGTTTTTGACTGTAGAATTTATAACTTTTTAATATTTTGTGTTTAGTGCACCTTATCAAATGACTCAAATGGTACTCACCTAAAAGAATATTTTTAGCCCAGCCCTCAAGACATCAGGTTTAGTCATTCAATCAATTAGCGCTTGTTAATTCTGTCCAGTGGGTTTTCACAGCTGGAACTGAATAGCCCCATACTAGATAATGTTTCCATATCAGCCATATTCACAGCAACAAATCAACACTCCAATCTCATGTCATCACATTACATGTCAAGTATATCACCTTCTAGAGTATGTGAGTTCATATTCTAAGAAAGAAATAAAGCTGTGTTCTCAGTTTAATTTCCTGGAAGGCTATTAGTATCTCAGAAAGCAGTCGACGGGCCTCGTGTCTGAGTTTCCTGCCCAGATCAATCAAACCAGCGGCTGTGTGATTGCCTCATACACTCTGGAGGGTGATTCAAGTTTGGGTCTGTATCGCAGTCAACCCTGCGTAGGAAATTGAAGCACTTTTGGATGTCCTTCCAATCAAACAAGCAGGATTTCAACGGGAATATCTGCCTGCATTCTTTTTAAAAATGCACGAATGCCTGCAAGACTTCTTTCACTGTCTGAAACACTTAAGAAACACTACAGGTTAGCTGATTAAAGATGGTTATTTTTTGTTCATTTCTGCTTCATCCTACAGAAAGAAGAAGGACAAATCACTAAATATTAAATGGGTAGCTATGAGTCTCTAACAAATAACATGGATAGTTGATGACCCTCAGTGACTTCCATTGTATTTTTTAATTTTCCATTTTATAAGAGTCAATGGGGACCAGCAGAAAATGTATAAAGACAAAAAACAATAATCATTTTTTTTCACATTCATTTCTGAGCAAAAAAAATGGCTAGGCAAGCAAATTGAATCAAATATTAAAAATAATAATATACTGGTGCATATAAATAAAAGAGACTTGTTAAATATTTTAAATTTAACTTCAATGATTGATTGGGTAAAATAGAAAAAAAATATATTTTCATGCCATTTTTGAGGAAACATAACTGTTGAGAAATATGAAATATCATTAAAGGGCATAAAAACTATCAAGACTAGCCCTGCTGTGTAGTATGATGAAAATTGCTACTTACGTTTACTTTCTGATCACATTACAAAATGAACATATTATACAGTATTACAGAACACATTTAAATTTAGAGTTATAGTTATGGGAATAAACACTGTAATGAACACTGATGGAAAGCCATTCTCAATAGCTGCTACCAACAATAATGGAAACAGACATAAAAGCATAAAGCTGTCTGAGTCTACTTTATTCTTGTGCAGCAGACACATTTGTTTATTATAGATTTAAGAAGTCTAGCATTAGATTCTGGATGAAAAAGAACTGAAAACACAGTGATGACACAGACGATGAACAGAGGACATACTTTCATCTTTCATCTAAAGAGAAAACTCAAATAATTAAATATCTGAGTTGTATGAAATGTCAAATAATTACAGGTACATAAAGGTTTTTTCAAAAGAAAGTGAGTTTTTTTTTTTAAATAAATAAATAATACAGTTAAAGGTATTTATTAGTTTATATTAAATAATGAAAGATATTCTCAAATTACAGTTTGTTAATAATTAAAATAATTTCAAAGTTTTTAAATAGCATTTTATAAAGACCAAATAACCAGAAACCATTTTCTTATATATACAGTGAATTTTATAATACAATATAATAAATATCAGTAACAGCATTAGTTTTTACCGAATCTATGTGTTGCCCACTAGCACTCATGACCAAAAAAAAAAAAAAATTATTTAAATGTCAAATATGTCTGTGGGGTGCAGCAATACAGCGTGACTCCTCTGTCTGCAAACATTAATCCTTTTTTACAGTACGGATCCCTTTTGCTCAATCACTCTAATCAGACACGGACAGAGGAGGATAATAACCTATTGGGTGGAGTGAGCTTATCACTTTGATACACATGCTATGACAACTGCTGCTGCCCAAACTCCTCTGGTCTCGAGCCATGTGGATTAACCCCCAGCCAACCTGGCAACCCACTTGTTCATACAATCTACAGCATTTTACTGCCCATAGGGAGATGAGACACATGGAAGAGGACAAACCCACAACGCATTTGTGCATTTGATGGCGACATTAAAGACAATTAGTCAGTGTGGGAAAAAATAGATTCACTGAATTATCGCAATTCCAGAATTTAATAATAATTCACATTTAATTAGTTAATGCTTAAACAAAACTTAACTAAACATTATTTGTATTGTATCTGCCCTCCAATTATCAATTTTTGCAGTCTCAGTTCAAGGGGCAGCTTAGAGCACAAGTGAACTGATTAACTTTTCTGCTTTCACTATTTAAAGCATAAAATAAACATGAATGAAAATCAGAAGGTACTGTATATTTAAAGAAACAGTACAACTTATTGAACTGCAGAAAGACATCAATAAAACAGCTTGTAAAAAATATGAAATGCAATGTTTAATTTACTCCATTTAAGTCACTCATTGTTCATAAAAATTTTCTCAAGCACTAGAGAGGAAGATTTTGATAAATATTAACATTTTATATGAACTTACATGTACTTAAACTGTTGCCATCATTTCATTATTTTTGAATAAATCTGTCATGAAAACAAGCTTTTAGTACAGCCTTTGTTTGTTCATATTTCAACAATGAATTGGAATAGAAACCAAATTTATATTATTTTTTAAAAATTTTCAATTTAATATATACAATTCAGCTTTTATACGAGTATTAATTAATGAACTTGTTTTAAAATAAACTTTATTTTCACTTTCAGTTTTGGTCTTAATGAAAACATTGACAAAAAATGCATTCTGGTATATCACTATGACCAGAAAATGCAGCGCTAGACATGGCTGAATTGGTATGCAAACTAAACAGCCTGTCCTCCAACAAAAAACACCTCTATAGGTTGTTTTGTAAGTACGTTTTAAAGGTAAGTGGCCTCTATCGGGCGTAAAAATAATGACAGTGTTGTATTACATCTGCGTGTTATGTTTAAATGCAGTATGTGGACTTTCCACACTGATCTCACTGTGATTAAAGGTATTTTAGTAGGTGTAATGTGTACGAATGACCACACTAACCCACCCCTAAACCTACCCGTTACAAAACAGCAGCAAAATCAGGTTTCATAGGGATTCACTAACACATGCATCCCCTGGGTTCAAACCCACGATCACATCGCTCTACAACCTGAGCTACACCAACCCTGAATCACGTGACCAATAAAATAGTACAAGACATTAATATGCACATGTTCTGTTGCCAATAGGGGCGCAATTGTTGTATACACTCTGATGGGTCGTATTTCACTGATATTGTAGAAAACCTACATCTATACGAGCGTATTAGTTGGAGGACATGTTGAACTAAATGTTATGCACTGGTATCATATTGGTAATATGGCTTATTTTTTTGCTTTCATTATGAGCAGCAACAACTTACTTAAGCATTTTAATTTACTTCAAAAAGCATTATTATTCATTCTATTGTTTATTATAATACAAGTATTGCCCCAGCTCTAACAATTAGCACCCAGGTTTTGGTCTTAACACTTATTTTGATGACGAGGGGCTGCACTGGATGGCAATCATCTGAATCCTGCCGGTCCAGAATTTCCTTCTCCCTACATTTGCAGAGGAGCTCGACTGAATAAGCACTGCAAAACGACTCATTACTTATCATTAGCCTGGCATTAATTCTGTAAGACCCATATACGCATTCACATCCGAATTGACAGTGCTATTTCAAATATCCGATTATTTCTAATGGTTAATATTAATCATGCTGGGAACGCAGCTAATTGTGGAGGGTCTGGCTCAGAGGCACCACCCAAGGCCATGAAGTTCAACTGACGATGAGTACACAAAGTGCCAGCCATTATAAAAGGCTGCTTTTTGTGCACTCATTCTTTCAAGAGGAAGAACAAAGATAACCAACAGAACTTTTAGCCAAGGATGAATCGTGACAAAGCATAATGGTTTGATGCTATCCGTGTTTCTTCAATTTTATCAAATGCAAACACACAGATAAATTCACACCGACAGCGCAGCTGCAGTCTTATATCCAGTTCAACTCACACTGAACTCAACACATGCTTGGTAATTCATGATGGCTAAACAAATTATAAGGATGTCTTGACTGAATACCAACTGTCACAATAGATATTTTATAGCAAGTGAATTAATTAATTTTACTAACAAAATGGTCAATAATCGTCACAAGAAACCATGCAAAGTTAACAATTTTCAGATACAGCATAACATCTAGAATAGGTATGGAAGAGTAATCATAGAGTGAAACAATATAAATAATTTTTTAAATAAAAAAATATTTTTTTGATATGCAATTTTATTTTATTTAATTTTTTTAAGTGGCTAAAAGACATCTTAAACCATTTAATGGTAAACTATTCAATGATTTAAATATAGGTGCAAAATCTTGAATAAACACTATTTACAATAGCTAAATAATGTAAATTACTAACCCAAACAAACTGGATGCAGTGAGATGTTTTAAAATGTCATTTTTTCATGTCACAGCAACGCTTAACTTTTAGCAACAATTATTCTTCAGCACCACATATTCCTTCACAAGTCATTATGATAACCTAATCTGTCACCCTGGACCACAAATATTTTCGAAATTGAGATTTATTCATCATCTGAAAGCTGAATAAATAAGCTTTCTATTGATGTATGGTTAGGATAGGACAATAATTGGCAGAGATACAACTATTTGAAAAAAAAGGTTATTTATTTTATGAAGCATGAGACTAAACATTTTTTGCACATATTTTAGTGGGCCATTCACTTCTCACAGTAGAATGTGGCAAAATGAATTTTCTTTAATAAGCAGCATTTTGATACTATAACATGCACATTCAAACAGAGATGATGTCAATAACGCAAAATGCCTAGCTATGCTCTTTAAAAGAACAGCTTGGGCCTTTTTCTGCCCATTTATCACAGCGTCAGCTCTGAGTCAACGGCTCTGATGATAATACGTCTTTCTTTCTTAGCTGCAACCATCAGAGCTACAGAGCTGTTTTTTTTTTTTTACATTTATTTTAAACACCTTTGACCTTTTGATTTCTAAGGCTTCATGCTGAATTTGATTAAAATGAACTAACTAAATAAAATGAATCACCCTGGTCGAACACTTTAAGTTCATTTCAACTTTAATTGAAAAGTTTCTTAATTAGTGCTGGGCAATGATTAATCGCGATTAATCGCATCCAAAATAAAAGTTTTTCTTTACATAATATATTTGT
>JAUCMS010000031.1:9673790-9685955 GCA_032357445.1 Enteromius radiatus | reverse complement strand
AAATGATAACATAAACTGAGAACAGGAACACGAATGGAAACAACTTGGATGACGGCAAAACATAGAAACAATGATCCGTAGCTAGACAAACAAACAGACTGGTATATATACAGGTGGAACTGATTGAATGATTGAACCAAGTAGCAACAGCAGTGGGTGAGAGGTGCATACTGGGAAATGGAGTCCGGATATGAAAACAGACACAAACACACAGAGTTGATGGAGAGCTGGAGCTGCCATCAACAGTCTTTAGCTGGCAGCTCCAGCTGGGCGGGACACCTTAGCTCGTCTTCTGTAGCAGATCAATGGTTTTTTGTAACAAAAATATTCTATTTTTACAATTGTAACTCCTGGCAATGGCTGTATGTGTATTCGTAAGAGAGTCAAGCTCTGGCTTGTTGGCTGACTTCTGACTCAACATACGACGTAAGCAGCATTCATAGCGTACGCTCAGAAGAGAATAGACAAACGAGGATAGAGCATAGCATAGAAAGTCATATACAGTCCTGTATACCTAGGATGTCTTGGGGGTGAGTAAAATATGGGGTCATTTTAATTTTTTGGGTGAAATATTCCTTTAACATTATAAATTATAAATAAACTTTCACTTTTCATACATTTTTATGTGTTTTTAATTTAATTAAATGCATTTATTTGCTGTTCAAAAGTTACTATGGCAAGAGAATGGCAATAAAAAAAGGAGAATAAGATGGGAAAAAAGAGCAAGAGAAGGAAAAGAACTTTCTTTTTGCAAGAATGCCTTTAGGCGGTCTTCACTACAGATTTATTTGTCTGGTAATTATGCTGTGCTATCTGTTTTTGCTTTCTTGTTTATTTCTTTGGTTGTCAAGAGAACTCTTTGTCAGGCTATGTCAGTGTTCTCCTAAAAGGAAAAACAGTGGGGGGAGAATTAGGTAGTAAATTGAAACAATGGCATAAGAATGTTGAATTAAAAAGTGCTAATTTTGGCATCTATAAATGAAGCGTTTAAAACTATTTGTATTTTTACCTAATTGTGTTTGCTTTCCCTAAGTGTGCTCTTATTGCACAGCCTTTAGTTGTTGTTTTGTGTCGTGCCCAACCAGGGAAACTACATTTAATATTTTCAGGCATCTCATTTAAATCAAGCTCTAAGCTAAAATCTTACTGATTTTGAAGCACTCAATGCAACTTGTTTAGAGCAGAACTTCAATGCAATGAAAAGAATAACATAATTACTAATTCAGACTAATGTGAAGTTTCTGTAGCACACCAGTTAGAGACAGAGGGTCAACATAACTGTGCCCAGTTCCCATTCATTAATTCAAATTCCCTTTTTAAATCAGATGCCATCTTCTCTGACCATCTGATCTCAACCCATTCAGGCTGTGTGTGAAACTAAGCAGAGAAAAGAGAACACAGCGGTGCTGAAAATGGCAAGGGCGGCTCATTGAAATACAGCACTTTGCTCTGCTTTTCATATGCTAATTCTCTGCAAAGGGCAGAGATGATGAGGGCAGTGTTTAAGAATAATGATGGAGAACATTTGCCCTCTTTGGACCACAACCAATCTGACGCCCTTCTGCTATTTTCATCACATGTACATTGTCTTAAAATGTCATCTCCAGCACATTACCGGTGCTGGGTAATTTGCTTAGCTTGGGAACTTGTCACATGGACACAGTAAACAATGAGGGACAATGAAAAAGTGAGCTTCACCTTTGAGAGTAGTTACTTTGGAGCAGAAGCAGGTCATATTTTTATTCCATATTTCATTTTCTTTAGCTAAACCTGCTGAACTGTTCTTAAGAGTACAATTGCTTTAACGGCTTAACAACACCTCGATAACATCTCCTGATACTATGATACTATATGCCTGGTTGATGTTCATGACGTGCAGATTCCAGTTTTTTTTTTCAACTTGTAAAGAGGTTATGCAATGGTGTCACTCTCCTGCTGGAACACGCACTCTCAAAAAAAACAAAAATAAGAAAAACGAAAGATAATCGGTTAAAGCTAAAGTTTGTTGGACTCAATATACTATAGTGTTCCTCACAACTTACTAAAGATCCAGGAGTCCATGGATATTGATATGCAGCCAGGAATTGTGTTTCCTGGCTATCATATATGCCTAATTTCAAAGCCAGGGAAATATATAAAGCAACTTTGCCTGTGAACACATGTTGTAGATATAAAATAGGCTGGTATAAATTTTATTTTTCGTATTTGTCATCCTTTTCAATTTCCAAATCAAAATGCTTGCTACGGATGCAAAAATGCAGAAAATCAAACCTAATCTGAATTTGTTATGATGGACAAAGTTTCAGAGGCACAACATGAGGTCGTATTTATTTTTAATGTGTGAAAATTTTGGCCAAGAATTTCAGGCTCAGTGTGCCACAAACGTAACTCCAGCTGATGGTGACATCACATGCAGTGCATACCCTTTATATTAAACAGCTACATTTTAAAATATGAGCATTTAGTTTTATTTTATTTTTTTTATCTAGACCAATGAAGCTGATTTATCATTTTCTTTGAACATTTTTTGATCCATTTTTAAATATAGTTGGATATAATTATCCATTTACTTTTGACCAATGGCCCTCATCATGTTTGATTTATTTATTTATTTTTTTGCACTTTGTTGAACATTTTTTGATCACTTCTGCTCTAGACAATTCCCAACCAGGTATAAACAGATTTTGCCAGGGAGCAACACTTAGATTTGTTTTGTTACCCATATTCTCAACGGTAGAAACTAAATTATAAATAAAACACAACATTTCAATGCTCTGTTATATTCTTCTCCCATCACCCAACAGAAATCAATAATCATATGTTAATCAAATGCAGCTAAAAAATTACAAACACATGCATTTCTCAAAATGCAACAAAATGTTGGTGTTAGTGTGGCAAATACAAATACTACACTTGCGAAATTTGCAATAGTGCTATTTACTATAGTGCAAGAGTACTTGGTGTTTTTGCCCTGAAGCGAAACATTGTTTTATTAATGACAAAACTACATGATTTCTAGTGAAATGAAAGTTTAAGGAATAGCTAACACTAAAACACTGATATAAACACAGATTAGTGTTAATATTGGCAAACTGCACTCCAAGAAAATTGATCTTGAATCTATGAAGATATAAAAATCTATGGAAGTCAGCAAAAACCAGACAAGAGGAGAACCTTTTTTCTTTTTTTTTTATCTCAAAACCAAGACAATTAGTGCTAATGTTTCACATTTATTTCTACTTGCGATAAGGGTTTTTAAAGCTTAAACGAAGCATAAGAACATTGCCTGAAAACCATACCATACGATAACATAAGAAAGCGATAAGAGTACAGCATTATGCATCTATAAGCACTAATCTATGTGATTATTTGGAGAAAAGAACCACATAAAGCACACATCTCGGTCTAGGTAGTTTATCTCAATTCACTAGAGTTCACCATGAAGTTACATCTCGAGGTGCATTCATAATTCATAATTTAGGATCATTCACTTTGAACTCACAGAAAACCCAATTACTTGTCGAAAGAAAACAATATGATCATAAAGATAACAGAGTGGCAAAAAAAAACAAACCTTCCTGGAGGAATAATTTATGAGGTGCATCACAAACACAAATCTGCACACACACACAATCAAAGTTACAGTATGTTCTGATGCTGGGACACAAGCTGTTTTTCATTATAGAGCGTAAATTCTCACTCCAAAGAATAGTGGAGGAGCAAACACTTGAATGGTAAATGAATTTAAAGATACAGAGTTAATACAATTTCACTTCTTTCAACAACCTATCTTTGATGAAGCTGAATGAATATGAAACATCTTATACTGTAAAACATTTAAAATGTAAAATAATTAATTTGTTATATGGGAAAAATCTATTATATTAGAAAAATGCAAAAAGAAGACTTTTGGAGCCCATTGCATTTTAATAACTCTGACAGCATTGCTTCATGGAGCCTTGTTCATGTAGGTAAGCTGATTTAATATTTGATCATGACCAGATCTGTCCAATCCCAAATACACAGATTACTTTTGATCCCACTAAGATGCTAAGAGAAGTATTATTGTTTGGCATAATCATATTTGTGCATCCATCATCATTGCTTAAAATCAAAAGAAAGATGAAATACTGCAGCCTCTGTCAGACCTGTGCACAATAACATCTTTTTAAAAATTTGTTTATAATCATTTTGTTGGCTTGATTGGTTTCCTTATGATGCCCTTGAGATTTCACCTAATTACACGCAATAAATGGATTCCTGAATGAAATCTTCCACTGGGATCCAAACAGTGTTTTCTGCTGCAATAAATTCCGGTGTTTATGTAAGAAACAAGAGAGGCAGACATTTTTGTTTTCACCGAATGTTCATTTGAAATATATTAGCATGAGACAGACAGGATGAAATGACTCCTTCCTAAATCTGTGAGCATGGCCTTAAGTTAACCAGCTTCCAGCTTGTGAAATTTTAATTAAGAAGCGCATCCTCACACAAGTCGTGGTAACTCTCAAGGCAACCTGCGGCACAGGCCTGTCTGACTTTCACATCTAATGACTATCCTCATCCCAACAAAGAATTCAACAATTCATCTCAAAAAGGAAAACATTTTTGATTTGTGATCTCCCATGACCTGTGATATGAATATGAGTTTTCCAAGACTGAACAGAAACCTCTCCAAATTTCTGAGGAAAGTGAAACCTTCTCGAAAATCAACTTAAACAGAGCGGTGAACCACAAAATGAAGCCTGCCCGCATTGCTTGCAGTAATGTGCACTACTTTATACTCATTAGCACTCATTAACACTTATTAACACTCATTCCCACAAAATCTACAGCTAATGGCTTGATAAACGTAAGTGGAGTGCCTGCGCTAATAGAAAAACTACAAGGGTCGATGCATAAGATTTTACGGATTTACGTGTTGACAAATGTCGCTAAGATCTGCCCTGAAAGTTCACTGAAGCAGCTGAAAAGCTCACTTATTTCCATAAAAGTTTAATGACTTTAAACTACCAGCCATTTTCATTTAACATGAAACACAAAAGTCGGTAAATGCAGTTAAGAAACTTTGTTTTTAAAGGCAGCAAAAATTATTCCAAATCAATAAAACACTGTGGTTAAGTAAATAGCCCCCAATCCTTTTACACTATTTTCATTTCCTTTGATTGATTTCCTGAAATAAACGAATAAACAACAAGAAATCAAGAAATGAATACCCGCCTTACAAGCTGCGTTCATTACCTTAATACAATAATTCTGCCATGGTTCAAACCTCTTAAATGTACCCTGTGCCAAAGGGGAACGCAGATGTGCAGAGATGTTTTTTGCACTTGGCTCAGCAGGAAATATTGCTCGCCGTCCTCTGAGACCTTCACTGAAGCATTAACAATGTGAAGTCCAAGGTCTTGGTGAGGTTATTTTGTGCTGTTTCTATTGGTTGTTGGAACATTCTTGGAGCCTATGCACACAGGTTTGATCAAGGCACACTCAATGTTCATGCATAGTTCAGCAAAGTACTTGTCAGAAATCATCTACACTTGACAGTTTTGGAGGAAATGTGAGTGGTGCTTGCCTGTGCAAATCTTGCATCCTTAGAGCCAGGGTATTGTGGGTGGTTCCCTCAATGTTGCTATAGTTGCTAATGTCTTTGCTGAATGGCTGTATTCAAAGTCTACACACTCAGAAAAAATGAACAAAACAGTCACTGTGGTGGAATGCTTTCAAAAGGTACTAATATGTAAATCTTTGGTACAAATATATGCTTTTAAAATAATATGTACCTTTTTATGGGGGGGGGGGAGTATAAAGACACACATTTTGGCTTTGTATAATTCAAGACATTTTAAAGTTATTTTTTATTTTAAATTTCAAGTGAGAAATAGCATTTCTGTGTGGGGAACAACAAAAAATTAATAACTTTTAACTTTTGTATTTCTGACGCAAGACTTTTATTTTAAAAAAGGGGTGCATGAAAGCTGTTGACACTTCTGACAGATGCAGTAAAGTAAAGAGAGCTTGAGAAAAACGTGTGGTTCTGATTCAGTATATCACTTCACTAAAGAGCAGGATCTGTGAGTATGCAACATGTAAATTAAAAGTACAGTACCAATAAATCACATAACTGGTACTGCGTTTGTTAGCTGGGAAGGATTTGCATTCTTTTCTGGAGCAGGTTTCATGTTTCATTAACAGTTCATGTTAGTATTATATCCTATTCACCATGGTAACTGTTTCCATAGAATACCATGTTATGTCATTTTGTGTTTAAATGACTGTGGTGGCTCAAACCAGCTTAATAACTAAAACTAAACTGCTATTTAATTAATAGCCTTACCTTATAGGCTGTTTATTCAGTATTAATAATAGACTTAACTTCATTTTTGGGAAATAAATTTACTATTTTTGTTTTGTAATTAAATTACATATATATATATTTATAAAGATAGATATATGGTAAGTGCGTTACCTCTTGATGAGCATGGGAAAAATGGGTCCCAATGCAGTTTTATTTTTACTTTAGTATCGGATTGTTACTCGGTATTGACCAATATCAAATCTCACATATAGGAATCCGTATCAGAAGCAAAAAATGTACGATGTCTTAGAAACAAATTAATGAATAAATAAATGTCACTGACTGACTTGGCATCAAGGTTGCTTCTGAGGACAGATTATATTTTGGAGCCTATCTTCCTAGTCTAACCCATCTTGTTCTCATCAACCAGATAGTAGAGTGCCCGATTGGATGTATCAAATAAGAGAGACATCCCAAATTGCCATGTTGGGTGTATTCCAGATACCGTTAAAGAGGAATTTGACTGTACTTTGCTGTAAGACTTCATTATAACCTCAAACATCAGTCTCTGTCAATCAACATCTGCTTGAGGCTATACGCTTCACAAGAGCATTATAAGAATCGGTAAGGATGGAGAGCTGTTTCCAGAGTCTAATAAATGCATTGAATAATAAATATGCAATCAGAACATAAAAATGCATCTTGAACATTGTGCAATAGTGGTTTGCATATAATTGCATTATATAAGTCATTATCCAAGACTGGTTAATATTTTCACATCACGGTGTGTAGGTATAAGGGAATTATCACCTATCGTATACAGTTTGCCGGAAGCCATCAGTAGTATTTCAGTGTCCAAAGTGTTAAATGACTGTTTAGCTGTTGTTCTCGAGGGAAGACACAATTCTTGTGACTGATAGCTTTGTTTTTATGGTTCTGTAGTGGCGCTTTGAGAGTCACTAATCTTGCTTTCCTGCTTTCAGGACTTTAGCTCACACTGGTCCTCAAGAGAGAGGGGCTAAATCCATTGATTCTTTTTACCCCAGTTACTTCCATCCATTAAATATTCATTAACATATGCATTTTACCCAATCTTAGCTAGTGTACTTGCTATTATTAGTCATTGCCTTTCCAGTTCAGTATTATTCTTGGCCACTATAATTCGGCCTGCATAAGCAATAATGATTTCATTTTAAAATGGCAGTAGGTTGCAGTAATGCATTGCATGTTTAGTCATCCACCTATTAAAACAAAGCACAAACCCACAGGTAGCAGTAAGCCAACTGACACATAACAAAAGTATTTTAAAGGAGAAAGAAGATAAAAAAGAACTTTATAGGGCTGTGTGGGGTATGTAAGCCTATTGGCTCTCCACATGAGCATATCCACACATCCGTCATGCTTGAGAACTTGAGTGCAAAGCCTGCTGAAACCTTACAAAATTAGCAGCAGGACAGCAAAGCATGGTGAAAAGTTTTTGCCACGTCACATCTAGTTAATAGAAAACTTTAGTGTGTATTACAAGATGTGTGCAAGATTGCACTAGACAAAAGTGTTGTAATATTTATGTGTGCCCCCAGTGAAATCTTTTCTCACTCGCACATCTTTGTAAATGAGTGTCAGTGGATGTGTGGTTCTCAAATGAATGTATTTCCAGTAATCAGAGCCAGAAGCATCTTGCTTTTACAAACAACACATTCCTACAGATTTTAGAGCCATGTGCATTTTGATGTCTAAAAGGGGGCAGTCGTGGCCTAATGGATAGGGAGTTGGATTTGTAACCCAAAGGTTGTGGGTTCGAGTCCGGCAGGGATTATGGGTGGTGGGAGTGAATTCCCAGCACTCTCTCCACCTTCAATACCTTGAGCAAGGCACTGTTCCCCCAACTGCTCCCTGGGCGCTGCAGCAATGGCTGACCACTGCTCTGGGTGTGTGTTCACTGTGTGTGTGTGTGGTTGTTAACTTCTCACTGCTGTGTGTGTGCACGTTGGATGGATTAAATGCGGAGCACAAATTCCAAGTATGGGTCACTATACCTGGCCACAAGTCACTTCACTTTCAAAATAAATTATATGGGTTTAAAGTTGCACAATTATCATTGCAGAAATTTTTTTTTCCCAAAATGCTGTGTGCCAGTCAAATCAAGTCAAATCTCCTGGAAATCAATTGCTTTAAACTTTAAAAATTCTGTCAGCACCTACCTATCCACATATCACTCAAAACTCCAGAGATATTTTTTCCTTTTTCAAAATTTTATAATGTTTAGAGATAAACAAATTTTGGGAGGAGCATGTACAATCGGCTAAGCACAGCACAGTTTCCTAATCAGCCTATTACCTGATCACCCTATCAGAACTAAAACTTTAAATAGAGCTTGCTTCCATTCATCCAACTTCTTGATTTATTTTTGCATGATTTCCCTCCACTGCCCCTTTCTCCACTATGTTACCAAATCCCGAATTTACCAGACCTTCGGCTCACTGGCGGCAGGGTGTTGGTCAATCCGGTCAGAGGAGAACTGACCACGATCGAGTCCGTGTTCTCCCAAGGTTTTTTTTCACCAGATTGGAGTTTTGGTTCCTTGCCACCATCGCCTTAGGCTTGCTCAGTCGGGACACCCAGTTCCCAGAGTTTCATCGCCCATCTAATTCCCAACGCACGTAAACCGCCACCTCGATAAATTCACATAAAGTTTCCTGGTTCTCTTAACCTTCCTGTATCTTTGTAGCAAAGCACTGAACACTATCAAATAGGAGAACAGAGTGATGGTAATGTATAATGATGAGATTAAACTGTAGTTTATAGTTTCAATTGTTTTGAAAATGCATTGTAATAAGGAATGTCTGTACATAAGAATCACGTACATTATCGTATTATTAATTAAAATATTAGATTGATTTCTGAAGGACCATGTTACACTGAACACTGCAGGCATCTCTGTTAAATATGTAGCTTTTGCATCAGAGGAATACATTACATTGTACAACCGAAAATAATTATTTTCAATCATAATTTTTTACAGCAGTCTTGGTGAGTACAAGGGACTTCAAAAAATATTCAAAAAAATATTTATATTTAAAAAATAACTCCAAACTCTAAACTACACGCATATAGGCCAGGATTAAACCCTAAGCATTATTATTTCAGGAAACGCATACAATCTCTTTTCTTTTAAAAAAAAATGTACAGTTGTGTAACTACTTTCGTATGCATGTCATTCCTGTTTAGCAGTTGTGTTGCGTTTGTTGTATGTTGCCTTAGTCTTTAATATCTTACAGAACATGGCACACTAAATGTGCTACATAAACCGGGAGTGGTGTGTCGATAAATAATTCAGAGAAACGTGTAAAGAAGGCTGTTGTATTCCACATTAACAGTAATGCTTAACAACCGCAATGTGCTTTGTACATCCCAAGGTTACTTTGCTGATGATTGCTACCAAGGTGTGTTAGAATAGTGTAGAATAGTGTGGAGAGGGAGAGGAGTAATTGAGCTTCTTTTCACAATAAGACCAACCACATGAAGATCTGCAGCCAATAACATATGTCTCCCTTCAACACCATTCATGAGTACAACCATTTCCCCCAACCCTCCCCTCCAGAAAAACCACAGGAAATTCAAACGCATCTTGAATACAGCAATTTCTATAGTCCTTTAAGTGGCTGCTTGTAAGAGCTGTGAATTATTTACAGTGGAAGTCAGAGGAACTGAGAATGGCCCTTTCACAGTGGTCAGTCCAATCTGGAGGGAGCTGTCACATCCAACCGGCGAACTCTGTTTAGTCATAATGTAAATATGATGTATACACATAATGTATATTTTCGTCCACCCACACCACCTCAAATATACTTCCAGTTTATATAAGTCAAATATAAGTCCAATATATACGTAAAATTAGTGCCTGATCTCTGTTTCTGAAGGGTCCAGTCTTAAGGCCTGTCCACACGGAGACGCGTTTTGCTGTATACGTATAATTTTTTATCGTATTGGCGTTTCGTTCACACGGATCCGGCAATTTAGGAGACTGAAACTGCTATTTTTCCCAAAGTGGATAAATCTGAAAACTACACCCTTGCAGTTTCGTGTGTACAGCCAATCCGTATATTTTGTGAAACGATGATGTCATCACATCACGCGTCGGCTGCGTCACAGCAACAACAATAATGGCGGACTACATGATTGTGTTCGTGTTGCTACTAAGCCTGCTAGCTTTATTACAGCAAAATCTATTGCTTCTATGCAACTGTTATGAGCAACAAGCGGTAATGGACAACACCAAGTTTTTGTGTTTGCCATCTTTGTCTTCTTTTTCTTGGTTCGTATACAGCGCGCAAGGTTATGCGCATGCTCAAAGTCTTCTTCTCCGTGTATAGTGTATCGCTATAGCAGAATTACAGCGCCCCATACTGGTCTGGCATGTATACTACACCGTTTTCAGTGGTTTTGTGTGTACGTAGATATTTCTTGAGACGACGCTGTGTTTACGCAATTTTTTTTAGAACGTGGGAAAAAAAATGATCTGATAGGGAACGCACCAGCTTCGTGCGGACGGAGTCTTAATAACAACATCTGAGCCAATGTACAATGAAACTAAAGCAGTGTGTTGTGGTCAGATAACCAGAATGCATTTGATTATTCTGTCAGTGTTGGTAAAATATAAGCAAATCTTCTATGGACAGATGGGATATAGAAGCTAAAAAAACACTTAAATATTAGCAGCTCGGATTAACATTGGAAAAGCAGAGAATGGAAGCATTTAGCCGAAGTGTGCGATACGATCAGCTGACCACTTAGTCGACTGTCTGTGTAGATATGAGACTGAAATTAATGGAAGGGCTGCATATGAAATATAAAACAGAGAGTCATCATGCAGGGTAAAAAGAATATAAATATTAGAATAACATCCATATATCTCCAAATCAAAACATGCTGACATTACATCCAACAGTGCACCAACAGTTGTACTGAATTACTGAACTAAAAGCTTATCGACCTCTTAAATGTCTTACTATTGGAGCCCTCTTTTTCATTTCGCTCTAAGTGGCCTGTTGGGATGCTGTAATATAGTGCATTAGTCTCGCTGTACTATAAAACATTCATCCAGTGGGACAAAGTTATTTCGCATCAAACCAGTGCAGTCTTTCCAGTTGGCATCTTCATTAGAGTTGACTGAGAAGTAATTCTTTTTAATTCTGAAATGGAAAACAAGTTCAGCTAGGCTATTTTAAAAATGTTCACCTATGCCTGTGCGAAAAAAAGGTATCGATATTTATCGACAATGCACGTTTCGATATCGATAAAAATATGTTTGATATAGTACACGATATAGGCACATGATATGAGTGACGCAGACAGCACACACAAACAGACGCTGAATTGAGTGCTGTGCCTGCCTGTCAGATTGTTAATAAGAAAGAATGAATATTAGTGGAATTTAAAATAAACACTTGCATCTGAATGCAAATATAGTCAATCAAATGTTAGGTGTGCGTCATCCGTGGCGAACGAGATGTGGTGATGATGATGTTAGTCTAGCCCACAAGACGTGCAGTTGCTGCGTTATTAATTTAAAATATTAGAGAAATATAGTTGCTCAATGCGGAGAAGATCTTACATGATGCTGTTTTGTTCATAATTATTCAAGGAGTGTACAAAATTATATTTGATTTATGAGTTAATTTAGACGTAATGAACGTAATACAGTGGTTAAATGTAAAAAAAAAAAAAAATCTATTGCTGTTTCAAAAAAGGTAAAACAAAAAGGCAATAATATACAGATACTTAATGGTATGAAACATTATGGGCCGGTTTCCCGGATAGGAATTAGATTAAGCCAGGACTAGACCTTTGCTAATTTAGGACATTTAAGA
>JAUCMS010000031.1:9638974-9663730 GCA_032357445.1 Enteromius radiatus | reverse complement strand
GAGGATCTACAAGGAGGAATGGCAGAGGATCCCCAAATCCAGGTGTGAAAAACTTGTTGCATCTTTCCCAAAAAGACACTCTCTGGCTTTATTAGATCAAAAGAGTGTTTCTATTAAATACAGAGTAGAAAAAGTTTAATCCTTCACTTACAATCCGAATTAAAATTTTAATCCGATCTGGCCAATTCATTCTGATTGACATGTTTAAATGTCACTTTTTTAATCTGATTGTGTTTATAGTCCTATTTCAATTAGATCATTAGTGTCTATGTCATGACAAATGGACATTACTAAATAAATAAATTAAAGAAATATTCTGTCATGAAATAATTTGACACAATATTAACTTAATGACACTTTTTTTTACCACTGTACTTGAAGTCAAGAAAAGTATTCATGATTCCGTCATAAAATATTTTTTACATAGTATTAACACTAAACGACATTTTAATGACAAATTCAAGCTCACAAGATCCAGGGGGTGTGGTTCAATCCAGATCCAACTCCTCCCACCTTACATATACCTAAACCTGCCCATCTCCACCCTGATTCCTAAATCCACCCATCTCCACCCCTAAACCTACTAATCTCTACTCCTAGATGTGGCTCCAACCATACCCCCTTGGATCTTGTGACATTGTCAAGTTGTCACGACAAAGGCCCTAACCCTAATCTCATACAACGTCATCTTTGGTTTAAAAATTAGATAACTGAGCGAATGACACTTAATAACAGTTGTAATAAACATGCATAACACGTGTCATATCAGTCTTATGCACACTCTTTCAAGTAAAGTGTTACCGCAACAAATATAAAAATACTAGTGGTGTCAAAATAAAAATATATCTAATGCAATTAACACAGGGGCGTGGCTAGGATTGATCATCCCACTCACTATTGCTGCTTCGGTCACTTTTCTTGACAAGAAATTAATTTATTCAGTCGCAGAATGTCTTTACGACCATTCAGACATTTCAGATTCGTGCTCCACCTGACTTTAGAGACAGGCCAAATGGAAAGCGCACGTTTTTTAAATACATGCACAAAGAGGGCACACTAGACTGTATCCTTTCATTTCAGAATGCAAAATAACTGCCAGGCAGCTCCAGTCTCTGCATTTGTGGAGGGGAAAACCACAGAAATTTCTAAATATTGTTGTTATTGTGCCATGAAATGCAGTTTTAAGAGTGTTTCAGGTGAGAATGTAGTTGTTTAAAACACAAATCTGTGGTTTATTAAAAAGGAGAGCGCCTATTTAAAAGTTTGTTTCGCCGATTTCGGAGTCGTGAGCTCCATGCAAACACTGGGTGTTCTGTGCTCATGTATTTGCCGAAAGCAGCCTCACCGCGGATAGTAATTCTGCCACCTGCCACTGCCACCTGATGTCTCTGTAGTGGTTAAACTTGAGGTAAAGTTCGTTTAAACTTTGGTTTAATTAATTTATTATTTATTTCCTTTTTGTTCCTGTTTCTATGAAAATACAAAAATGTATCATACAGCGAGATGATTTTGTCCTCCATAGTTTCGTAATTCTGCCTCCGCTTGCTATGTAGTAATCACGTCACTACTAGTGCAAGCTCCTGATTGGTTAACGCGGCACGAAAAGTTCAAAGTTCAGCCAACTTTCGCCAAAGTTCAGATTTTTCAACTTGAGCATTTCGCGCAAATCAGCGCCGCAGGATGTCTAATCGCGTCTTTTCATTGACTTAACATGTAAATCACTTGCGCTTTAACGCTTCATTCGCGTCTGGTGTGAATGCAGCTTTAGAAATTATAGCCAGTGATGTCTATTAATTAGGGGTGGGCATAGATAAATTTTTTTAATCTAGATTAATTTCAAAATTAATGACTGATTCATTTAACTCAGATTACACATTTCTAAAATTCTTAATCACATTACATTTAAGGGCACATGTTTCTTAAATACAAAGTGAAATTTAAAAGAACTTGTATGCCAATTCATGAACACGCAATCTTTGTAGACCATACCTGCATGGCTCCAGCAGTTTCTCTAGCTTTGCCAACTTCTCATATTCAGCATTTGTTGGGAGGGCCAGATTGTGCTTCTGCTGAGACAGCGTTGTGTGCAGTGCGTCTCTGTTGCGCCTCACGCGCTTTATCATCTCAAGGGTGGAATTCCACCGTGTTGGAACATCTTGCACGAGTGACTCCTGAACTTGTCCAAGGGAGGCTTGCTGGACATTCAGCTCGTCTGAGTTGGCTGGACTGTGTTTGAAATGTCCAACCACTTTACGGCACTTGGCCAGTGCACCATCAAAACCACCTTCCCGAAGTGAGATTACAATAGCTCTCTGTACAACATGCGCAACACAGGGCAAATGCTCGAATGGCAGTATCCTCCCTGCTGCCACCATATTAGGAGCGCTGTCTGTTCCAATAGTGCTGATTTTGTCAGCTATCCCCCACTGATTAGCAACGTCGAGAAACTGCCTGGCACACGCTTTTGCAAAGTGACGCTCCTCTGTTTTCATATAATGTGGTGGTAATTTGTGGTGTCGTGGTAATTAATAGGCTAAGTAACTAAATTAAATTAAATTATGTCATTTAAAATTACATAACGTACGTTACCCTACCTAAAGCGAAGGAGTGAAGTTCCCAGCTGGCATCGATGAGGTGTACAGTAACGCTGAGGTAGTTATCGTTGTTGACAGATGTCCAATGGTCGCCAGTCAGTGCTACACACCTCGCCTCTACCATCTTCTCGTCTTTTGCGGCTTTCTCTGCAGCATGCTGGTCATTTATTTTCCTCATGATAGTTCGCCTCGCAGGTAGTTTGTAAGATGGGTCACCTGTGGCCGCCTGGAGAACAAGCTCGAGCCCATCATCTTCAACCACACTGATGGGCCGGCAGCTGGTGGCAATCCACTGAGCGAGGAGATTAGTTAGCTTGGCTGATAGAGCTGTGCTGACGGGCTTGCCTTTGTTGCACTTAAACATAGTAGTTTGACGACGACGACTCTTCCCCTGCACTACATCAGTGCTTGGCCCGGCATCTTCCACATTAGCTAAGGGATGCTTTGCGTTTAGGTGGTATTTGAGACTGGAAGAACTCCTACAGTAAACTAACTCCGCATTGCACAAGGTGCAAACAACCTTAGTCTTGTCGAGGTTTCCATTGGGAAGCTTCTTAAAAAAAAAATTTCCCTGAAGCAAACCTGGCGGCTTCATAGCTGCATCCATGTTAGCACCTCACGTTTGATGTGGTAATTTCACAGTAGGCATACACACAGGTTTGCCCCCTACAGTGCAATTCGGCTAGGTATACATCTGCGCTAAACTATCAAGGTGAAAATCATCATAGCTTGAGTAGTATAGATTCAGCTTCCAACCCAACTTTGTGAATAGATTAACGGCATTTTTTTTTTATCGCGCGATAAGAGTCTCGCCGATAACAGCCCACCACTAATATTAATCAAAGGACAAAGACAAAAGAGGATAGCTTTATGGATGTAACAAGTAAAGTAAATATTTATTACAATGGCTTTATGTGAAGATTGTTTTAAGTTCACTTAAATTAAGTTTTTTTTTTTTAAGTCTAAATGTTAAAATTGATAGCTCTCCATTACAGTATACTATAATGTTGAAGACTATTGAATACTGATGAAAATAGAACAGTTTTTACATGCACTTTGGTCATAGCATTTAAGACCTGTGCTGGCAAAAAGAGTCTGAATGTGCACAGGCTAAATTCCACAATGTTTGATTTCAGTCGAATTTTGGATTTTCAAAAAAGTGGGTTCATTAAGCCCTCATCTATCAACCCCAATATAGAGCCTAATAATGATCTCAATAATAATTCACGCAAAAAAGACAATTCACATGCATCAAAAAACGATTCACATGCTCAAAACATCCCGTATTGAGCTTAAAAGGGACGCACTTAACCCAGTCGTCCTCAACCCCCGACATCCAATCACAGTGCTAATCATAAAGGCCTATGATGAAAGGCTGCAGGACCTACTGGATACTTAGAGGGCGTGAAGCTGTCCGTCGACACCAGTCCAGTGTACAGAGTGTAGGAAGTGGAAAGGTCGCCCAGATATTCCTCTCATGGATGACCTACCCCTTACTAGACAGAGATACTTCCATCCTGCTTTTTACTTGACTGGCATGGACTGTTTTGGTCCCTTCCTCATTAAGACTGGCTGATGTAACGAGAAGAGTTGGGGCATAATCTTTAAGTGTACGACCACAAGGGCAACACATCTGGATCTTCTCACCAGTATTGATCTGGACGCCTTTTTGAATGGCTCTGTGGCGGTTCATTGTCAGACAAGGCAAACCGTATGAGTTGTTGTGTGACCAAGGCACCAATTTTAATGGAGGAGAACACGAGCTGAGTGATGTCTTCGCCACCCTCCAAGATGAGTTACAGAACCATCTTGCCGAGCAGCAGATCAAGTTCACCTACAACCCGCCAAGCGCTCCTCACTTCGGTGGATGCTGGGAGAGGGAGTTCCGCTCAATCAAGGCAGCCCTCGGAGCGACCACTGGAGCTTAGGATTAGGTTAGGAATGCTTAATTCAAAGCCTCTCGGGTATACCTCCTCTGACGTCACTGACCTTGACCTGATCACCCCATACTGCTTCATGATTGGCCATCGAGACGAGTCACTACCTCAAGTCATCTACCAGGAATCTGAGATCCTGAGTCGGTGACGCTGGCGCCACAGCCAACTGCTTGCACAGCATTTTTGGAGACACTTTCTGAAGTATTACTTGCCGGGTCTCCAAGCAAGCCAGAAATGGAAAACAGAGAAGAAGACCATAGAAATCGAAGATTTAGTCTTAATCATCGACCCCCAACTTCCTCGTGCCCTCTGGCCAGTAGGCCAGTCATTAAGGTGTTCCCAGGCGCTGATGGTCGAGTTCAGACTGCCAGCTTAGATGTCAAGGGGAAGACCTACACACGAGTTGTGGCCCGTCTCATCCAACTTTCAACCCTACCAGAGGATGACTAAGATAACATTGACCTTATGTTAGATACACAAATTCATTTTCATTCTTTTAAAATGTTTATATGCATATGTTGTGCATTGTGTATTATAGCTTATCCACTTGGTTATTGTGAGCGTGTGTGAAATGCCATGACTGTTATTGCATATAGCGATTATTCTTGATACATGCCCAGACATGTTAATCGGTTGTTATGTTGCATTCACATGCTTATAGTGCCCTGTTGTGGATATTTGGAGCAAGAGCGCCCATGTTGTATACTTATATAGTGCTGTCATATTTATGTTGAGTGCTGTTTAATTTGGAACTGTTATATTCATACTCAATTCTATTTATCTTGTTTTAATTCATTTCAGAAATCCACACGCCTGTATAAGTCATAAAGGCTTCAATAAATAAGAAATCATCTAACTCCATTGAGTGCTTCTCTTCAACTAAGAGAAACATCTCACTCAGTTCTGACAGACTCCCTACTGTGTTTCACACACATTTCAAGAGTTCGCGCTTCCTCATAATGAAGAAAGGGTAAAGTTTAGCAGATTTGGTATGCTGTCCGGGGGGCGAGCCGGGAGGACGGCGGACACCGAACCCTAGAGGCTTGAACCCTAGCTAGGGCTAGAGCTCGGTGTCCTGCTTGGTCCTTGCATGCCCCCCAAAAAAGCTAGAGAAGGACAGCAGCCGGATGCGAGCCCCCCAAAAAGTGCTGTAAAAGCATGCTGGACCGGACAGCGAAGAAAAAAAACAAAAAACAAAACATTTTTAATATAAAGGAGGGGCTTGGAACGGGGAAAACTGGGAGCTGGATTGACATGCTGGCAGAGACAGAGATGCAGATTAGTAGGTTGGAAAAGCAAGCAAGACAATGCAAACATATGAAATATAAATAAAGTGTAAAATAAGGGGAGGTAGGGCGGGCATTTTTGGTTTGTACAAAGGTGTTGGGTAGGGATGCCTTCAGCGGAGGCTAGGAATGAAACCTTCAGAGGAGGTTTGGAAGGGGATTAAACATTAAACATTTTCAAACAGCAAATACAACAGGAACTGTTGGCGAAATAAAATCAGGACTAAAATGAATCAATGAACCTAAAATGGGTGAGAGGGTGCGTGAAATACGTTACGAGACTGAGGAGAAGTGAAAGGGAATGCCGTGCTGGCGTCATGGGTACGTGGCTTGCGTATGACGTCATCTGGCGGCGCCGGCCGATTTCGCGCTACCTTGCTGCGTGTGTTTGGGAAGATGCCAAACTGGGCTTGTTGCTTCTGGGCTGGGGAAAATGGACGAAGGTAGACGAGTGGTAGTAATGAGGTTTCTTTCGTTTGGATTGCTTTGGTGGATAGCGCGATGAATGTGATCTAAGAGCGTGGGTAGGCCTCGAATAGGCAGCCGCGGGTTCTCGTGGAGGCTCAGGCGGGCTGAGGGTTGAGCTTGAGCGGTAGCAGGCTGTTGGAAAGCAGGCTGAGGAATCTGGTGCTCGCGGAGGTAGGCAGGCGGGCATGTGTCTTTGGTCGTGCGATTCCGAAGAATGCGCAAAAGGCGAGCTGCGGAAGGAAAGAGGACGGGGCTATTTATAGTGGGTAGAAGTTTTTTTTTTTTTATACATAAATTTACATTTATATAATTTTTTATTTATTTTTTAACATTTTCAAATTTATAATTACAGTTTAGTTTTGTTATAGTTTCATTAGTGGCTTTGTTAGTTTTTTTTTTAGTCTTTTTGTTTAGCATTTAATTTTGGTTGAATGTTTGCAGTTTACAGTTAACTCTTACTAATGAAAATAAAATAATTCTTTACGACTGAACAAAAACTATAAAGACATGCAACTTCTGTATGAAATGTTTTCATTCATATGCACGCTGAAATTAATTTATATTATAATAATATTCAGATAATAATCTTGTTAAATATGCCAATAGTTTACAAACAACAGGCTTATCAAGGTTTTCAGAGTTACTTAAAGCTACAGGCAGTTTTTAATCAGTGCTGGAGCTATTCTGCAGGACAATGACCCTACAGTGCTGGATATAAGGAAACCTGTTCTTAGTAATTGAAAGTCTGCAAACTTTATTTTTACTGGTGCATACTATGTCCTGTCTTTCCCTCTATGAATGTGTACAATAAGAAAAACAATCTAAAATGCTTTGAAACCTCATACTACTCCAAACTAAGTGATGTTGCCAAACTTATTTCGGGAGGAGCGTATACGAATCAACCGCGGCTGGCACCAAATTACCTAATCTCCTTGTTCCATCTTTCCAATCAAATCTAGCATACCCACTATAAATAAACCTGTTTCCTTCCCTTCTGCATCTTGTTTTTTGTGCACCCCTCCTCCTCCTCCCCCTCACCATCAATCTCGCGCCCTCCTTCGCGGGGGGCATGCAGGCTATGAGCCAGCTGCCGAGCTCTTCCCTCGCAAGGGTTCAAATCACTAGTCCGCCGATCTCCCGGCTCGCCGTATTGTATAGTCAAATCGATAGTAGGCCAATCACAAAGTGAGACAAAATGACTATTCACTAAAGCCAACTCATCCAGAAATGTTAATTCTGTATTTGTTAATTTCTAATTCTCATGTTGTTAATGGGTCTTAGTGGCGCACTTAGTTGGTCTACTCCCTGGAGTGCAAAAATAGCTGCTTGCTCACGGCCTTGAAACAGACCACCAGCCCGCAGGACCCCTGTTCCCAAACCTTCTGCTGCCAGTGTGGGGGGCAGGACTCGCAGGAATTCTTTCTCAAACTCTTCGACATGTCACATTTTCAGATCTCCATCAGGATGCAATCAAGTGCACACCAATATTCATTAGCCTTTTCTTAAACTCAAAGGCGTTTGGTCTCTCATGCGAGTTCACATATGTAACATTGTGACTCGTCTGAAGGGGAACACGTGAAATATGAAATTTGTTTTAGGTAGTTCATCATACTTACTTTATATGAAATTAAATTTCATGGTCTGACAGAAATCTGACAAATTCTGTGATACTGTAAGTACTTCACCCTTCGTCTTGACATATTTTTAATAGATGACATGTGTTATTGCAGCCTCATTATTCACTTACAATTTGAACATATCTCTATATGTTTAAGCTAGAAATAGTTGCTCATATTCTGCCTTTAAAATAAGAATTGGTGTTGACTAATTACTTAATATCAGGCCTGATAACCATGAAGCTGCAGGTTTGAAACTCAGACATGACCATGAAGGCAACAGTAACACAGCCCCTGTTAGAGTTTTGAAAAAGGAGCCAGTGGTACTGCTGTAATACCCTCTAAAGCATGCTCATGTCCATGCAAAATGCAGGAAGCTTGGTGAGATACTGCATACCGAGAGAACCAGCTGACATCTCAAAAGATGAGATATTACTTCTAAGTGACTGCACTTTCAAGGATTGTGCAAGCTAGAGGAGGTGCGGTGACATCCAGTCGATATCTGCCAAATGTGTGGCATAAACAAGCTGGCTGCATCACATATATATCAGATATATCATGATTAAAGCCCATAGGCTAGATATTCCTCTAGCGGAATGAGCTCTGGGCCTCTGGGGGCTTCAAACCCTTAGATCTCATACCTGTCACCTGCCATCTAATAAAATGAAATGGGGTTCATGTCTGAGTCTAAACTTTTAGTCCTGTCTGTGTAAAGTTTAAAGCAGAAATGCAAACGTTATTCTTCCTTTGATAAAAGGATCAAGGCAGTGCAGCCGCAAGGCAAAAAAACAAAGATTAGCAACAAAGATGAAGTAAGGTACCACTTTAGTAGCAAAACTGGTTAAAACAGATTTCAAATTGGTGCCCCATATGTTGCCAAGAGGCACATGCACAATAGTACTGACATGAGGACAGTCTTTCGCTATACTTTAATAAATTACTTCAAATTCAACAGGCAGGTTGTGCACAACTGCTTTAAATGGCTTTAGTGCTTTGAAATAAAAATTTTACAGATGAATCCCATTTCATGGCATTATTTTGTAGTACTTATTTTGTGTATTTTATCAAAGCTTTGATTCTATATTGACCAATCAACATCAAGAACCACATCATTTTATTTCATCTGTATGCACATTATTCATTGTGTGTATGTTATTTTAAGTTTGTTACAATAAAATAAAATTGTATTTTAGATTATACTTTGTGCTAATTTTTATCTCTCTCCTAACCTACATCTTCCACCTACATCTTCCATTCAAAAGCAGTAACAAAAGAATTTGAAAAGAAATTAATACTTTTACTCAGCAATATTGACTCATAATTATTCATAATTGACAATATGAAATGTTTCTTGAGCACCAAATCATTTGACAGTGGACTAATGGCTGCTGAAGAATCAGCGATCACTTGAATAAATTACACTTTTATTCAAATTACAAAATATATTAAAATAAAACAGTTTTTAAATTATATATATATATTTATATGAACGACAATATTTAATATGATGCTATATATAATAATATTTCACAAACTAGAATACTTCCAAGTTACTTTTCTAAACTACATTATCCTTGACCAGCAGAGTGCGCCATTGTATCACACATTTTATAAAAGAATATACTGCACAAGGGTTCTAACAAAGCCTATAAAACCTAGTTAAAGGTGTTGAAAAACAAATATACTGTCTTCTATTATGTACTTTTAAGCTACTAGTACAAATATTAAACTTTAGGTTTTTATGTCTTGGGGTACAGCCCCAATGACAGATTTGTACTTTTTTATTTATTTATTTGTTTAAGTGTAGCACGGGATGCAACGAAAGTGTCTTTTGCATGTTCTCAGGCTTCCTCTGGGTGGCACTGTTTGTCTCTAAGAATGAACTAGCCAGTAGAAATGCTCATTAGCAATGAAAAAAAAATCCATTCTTCACATCCAACAAAACCCAACTCCAGATGTTATGTAGCCAAACACATTATTTATTAGAAGCTGTAATAAAGAGATGCAAATATCTTTCTGAGATGGGTCATAATAACATGCTTTACACCTTAATACAGCAAATTCCCTGGTGAATGATTTATTCACAAAAAAAAAAAAAACACATCATTGCAAGGCTACAATGCCACTGGGGCAGCTCATGAGCCTTTCTAAAGGCAATTAGGAAAAAAGTTTAGTGTTAAAACTGGCTATTGTCATAAAGTTGGGAAGTGAGGTTGACCTGTAACTCATTAGCAGAATGGATCCTGTCATAGAGTGAAACACGACCACTGAACACTGTGAGACTTCATATCCTCTTTCCTCTCACCCCCACATGCAATCATCCAGACACAACATTTAATGACATTTTAAGTGTGAAAACCTTACAAAACTGGGGTTAGTGAGGATTCTGCTCAAAGTGCCTTGACACACTGTCTTGGAAATTTCTTCATTCTGTTTTAAAACTTGCTTCAAGATTTAAAGTTCACATAAAAACAAAATGAACCCACTGTTCACACCAGGACTAATATTCTGGAGGAGAAATGTTAAGGTGTCTGAACATTTGTATGCCATCGTGGAATTTTTTTTTCCATTCTAAACATTCTAAAGAAGTTAGAAGACTAAATACCATAGTGGACATTTTTTTTAATGGCAGTTTGGAAACATCTAAATGGTGTTTCAGTATTTGTCTATGACAAGCGGGTGTCAGAACTGGAAAGCTCTGTAGAGCTTTGACTATGGGGTGACCTGATTTCCTACTGTATAAGCACCACTTATGTTTTTTATACTTTGGACTGAACAGATTTCAGTGCCAAACATTCGTGTTAACCCTTTTTAGATTAACCTAAAGAGATTTTTCCATATACACTGCCCTATAACATACAGACCTCCAACCCACAGTGCCACAAATAAACCTTAAATAAAATTAAACAAAATAACAGAAAATTAGATAATATCTAGATATTCTGTCCTCTTATGCCCGGATAAGAAAGGAAGCTACCCCAGTATTTGACAAACAAATCGTGATGCTTATCAAACGAAATGCAATTTTTTCCAGAGGTATATGAGATGACACTTTGAGAATCCTTAGAATCCTTCCATCACAAAGTAATACATTTTACATGCATTTTTTTTACTTATATCCATCATGATTTCTAAACCCTTCTCTTCTAACCTTATTGAGATAAACTGTCCCAATTCTTGATGGATAAAATTAAGTTAATTTACTTTTTCTCATTAAATATCCTATTTCCATGTAAAATTAGTCACTTTACTGGTAGAATTGTTTGAAAACACTGATTTCAAAAGTTTTACTTACTAATACCTCTCTGTGTGTGTGTGTGTGTGTGAGAGAGAGAATACGTAAAACAGAGAAAGAAAGTGGGAGTCTGACAGACAGAAAAATAGATAAAGAAAGACAGATAAAAGCAGTGATCTGGATCAGAGGATATGAGGAGCAGAAATGGTCATCCGGGACAGACAGAAAGACGAGTGTGTAGCAGTAGCTCCAGTATTATGATTCATTTTATTTCAACAGGACGACTAAACTCCAATCATAAATACGAATACCTAGATGCTGCATTAGCAACTGCTTTTAACTACACTCATAATACTGAAAAGGTCAAGATATGCCCGTAAACACAAGAAGAATTTACAGATGCAGCGTGCAGTTACATTAACAACCTGTGACATCACCAGGCCGATTTTCACAACACTTGCTCTAGTCATAAATGTCAGAAAATTCAGCATATTGAAGATACTATAAAATACAATATTTAATGGTGTATTGATAAAATGCTCTTGTAAATGCTCTTGATCATCAGAGAGGAAGTCTAAGTCCTTGAGTTATAATGAATACAGAGGCACAATGAAAGAACTATTATATTACATAGTACTATTATATATATATATATATATATATATATATATATATATACTTCCCACAGGAGCTGATGATAATTATGACAAAGTGAAGAAGGAAATCTTAGCCCGCATAAGGCTGCCCTCTATTTGTGCTGCTCAATATTTTTTTGAATGGGAATATAATGTCCAGTCACCAGCCCATGCCCAGGCCTCCAAGTTACTGAGGCTCACTCAGCATTGTTTGCTGGAGGGGAACCCTACAGCTGAGCAGGTGGTGGAGCGCATTGTTGTGGATCAACTGCTGCAAGCACTGCCCCGAAACTCTCGACAGGATGTGGGAATGCGCAACCCCAAGACGGTTTATGAGCTCATGGAGGCCATTGAGCTGGCAGATGCTGCACCGGGAGGCTGAGGAGAGAGCGCCGCCATTCCCGCCCCAGAGGGTCCCTCTCCACGCGATGAGCCCATGCCAACTGAGGTTCCCTGTTCCAACCACCCGGATGTGGCTGGCAGGCTGCAGCGTGCAGGTTCAGATTAATGGGAAGCTGTATCGAGACATCCTCGACTCCCCATGACCGGAATCCATGACCTCGATGCCCATTACCTCTATACGCGGTGACACACAACAAGTACCTACCCACAGGGTGACCATTTCAGCGGCCATCGGCACCTGGCTGGTGTAGGTGGGATTGATGAAGGATCTTCCGGTGCCAGTTCTGCTGGGAAGGCACTTGCCAGGGTTTGACCACCTACTCACCTCTGCGATGCAGCCTGCCAGCCCCAGAGGGATCTGTCAAAGACCATCCTCTCCCCCACTTCGTTGTAAAGAACGGTCTGCTCTACTGTGTTGTACAGCAACTGGAGGAAAAGATGTTGTTTGTCGTCCCCAAATCAAAGATGAACACCCAATGGCAGGCCACATGGGGACGGCCAATGCCACCCAGAGGATTCGGGACCGTTTTCACTCGCCAGGTATTGGACGCCGAGGTGAAGCGCTTCTGTCAAACCTGTCCAACCTGCCAAAAGACGTCACCCAGAACTCCTCCCCCCAGTCCGCTCATACCTCTACCCATCATTGAGGAGCCCATCAAGCGCATCGGGATGGACCAAACTTTAAAGCAAATGCTGAGACGAGTGGCAGCAGAGGATCAGGCGGGTTGGGAACTCTCCGGGGGTGGAGCTGGCAGCAAATCAGTCGGTAGAGATTCCCTCCAGGGTGTAACTGCTTGCCATAACTTGGGAACAGGACTGGAGCGGACCACGGCTCTCCTGGCCATGGTTCGGGAACTGGAACGAACAACGGCTCTCCTGACCGTGGTTCGGGAACTGGACCTGGCAATGGTTCTCTTGGCCATGATTAGGGGCTGGGACCTGACAACTGCGGACTGGAATGGACTTGACCACGATTTGAACACCGGATCTGACAATGGCTCTCTTGGCCGTGACTTGGGGCTTGTACCCGACAACGGTTCACTTGGCTGAGATTCAACTGGAGTAACTGCTCGAGAACCTCCGTGTCTGGGATCGAACATGGAAAGGGTTTGGCGACCAGAATAATCCGACTTGGTTGTGCAGCCACCAGTGGAATCTCCGGAGAATCCACAACAAAAGTTGACATCTCTGAAGATCGTGCAGCCACTGGCCGGACCTCTGTGGTTGGAACAGGGTTGACCGAGGGGAATCTTTTCCGTGTAAGTTTCACGTCTGAGGAGGTAAAACCGTGACAGCTACACGTTTTTCAAAGTGGACCAATGTGATAATGTCATGTCTTGGCGTGATACCGGGGTTGGATTGGGGTATTAAACATAAAAATTATTATTACTGACCACACTTTGCTAAACAATTATATTATTTTATATTGGTTATTTGAGAATACTAAATATGTTTTAAAATATGTCAGACAAATCCCATCTCTAGAAGAGAGAGAAAAGCAGAAGGGAGTGAGAAAATTCTTTTAAAAGTTTGACAAGGGGTCACTGACCAGAAGAATGACCAGAGGAGATAATGACTGATGGCTCTGTCACAGTGTGAAGTAATGATGACATTTGCTTTATTACATTACAGGAATTTAAACCATAGACACTTTTAACACAGAGACATATACAAAGAGATATCAGGTGTCTTGAAAATAGACCAAAAAGAAAATAAAATTGGTAAACATGATACTAAAAACATCCACCCTGCATATTTCTCTACAATGGTCGATTGAAGTTTCAATCATCAGATTGGTCATTAGTGTGACTGATGACCTCCCTAATTACAACTCATTTGCTGCTAGACAATCAAACATCACAATCGCACCGGCCATTTTAACAAATAGGTTGAAAAACAGTAAACGTTTGACAGGCATAAATTATGTCTTGAATACTTGTGGCCATTTCAAATGCTAGACAGATGCAAATGCAAGGCAAAATAATTTTCCAAGAAAGACTGCTCCAAGACATATATATATATGCAGAAAGTTACAGATAACTTCTTTGCATAAAAGAAATATTACTGCAAGATAGACCGGCTTGACTTTGCCTTCAACTTTCCACAGTCACAGCATTAAATCGCAAAACACTCCAAATACAGCACATCATTGTATTATGAAATCAACCTAACTTTTTCCAGGAAACACACAAGCAAAGTTTCAGCACTAAATGGCTTCATGATGCATACTCCTACGCTTGACAGCACTTATTTTCTGACACCTGAACACCTACTAATTTTCAAAGGTTACCTGTGCTTTACAGAGCTAAACTCAAGGGTCCACATGGCATTGAGAGCTTGATTCGAGATGTGTGAAGACCTCATAGATAGGTTTCAATGGATGTCTATCAGTAATGGTGCTGGAAATTTGTGGCATCGAGCATTTGGTCTGAGCATTTGATTCCAAGCCTCAGACTTCACACAAAAAAGCATGTTAGTTTAAGAGAGTAGACAAGTTCTGGAGAGGTCGCGATGACCTTTTTCACAGATGATTTATGAAATGTAGTCGAGAAAACCAGTAAAATAAAAAGGTCCTTAAATATGGGCCATGCCAACAGTGCTCTATTGGAAATCATTCAGTCCTCCTCATGAGTCATAGATGGTAAATCATATTTTTATTGACTCTTTAATTTAGTGAAACCAGGCCTCTTTCACCCATGAACGGGGCCAAATATGGTACTGTATCAATTGGAAAGAAGGCAGAAATCCAGAGTTCAACTTTATAAAGTGGATGAGGGAAGAAAGATGGGGAGACTTGTGAGGAAAGAGAGAGAGAAAGGAGTTGCCTCGGGGCCCTCTTTATCCTCATCATGATGATTTGTAAATTGTGTTTGCCTGTGTGTGTGTGTGTGTGTGTGTGTGTGTGTTTGTGTGTGTGTATCCAATGCCTTTGGGTAGAAAGTGGTCAGATTATGCTTGCTCTGTTTCAGCAATTCTAGGTGCTATAAAACCTCTGTGACACACAATCACAAACAAACACACACACACTTTCACATCAGCCTCTGGGGCTCATGTGGTTGCCAGGGTTACCAATATCAGGTTGATCGTCAAGAATACATGAACATAATACATAAAACACAATACTCTTTTTCTGTCCATAATCCACCTTAAAACTGAGATAAAGAGCAAGTACCTCATCAAACATACTTTTTTCTCTGCTGTTAGAGAGCTGGATGTAGAACATGAGGAGTAGGCCTTACTGTCTTTTCAAAGATTTTCTACACTTTGCCTCATGACTTGAGAGCACATGATTCTGTTTTATATGTTTAGCATTAAAACTTTGAAAGAGAGAGAAGCTGAGGAGTCCCCAGGCAAAGCAAAAAAAAAACTAAAGCATATCTTACATGGATAATGAACTGCTAAGAGAAAACAAATAGCTTTGTAATAGTATATGTGTTAATAATGTTACTGGTCTCATGGCATAAACATACCTGGGTGCACTTTTTAGTGAGACACGAAATATGCAATAAGTACATATCACTGCAGTTTCCAAAAGAAATGAACACTAGATGCAGTAAAACTCTGACACCCTTTATTCCTTTTCATAACAATCTACCGAGTTTCCATTAATAAAGCATATTTTTTTGTAAAATTACTAAACGAATATCATATCATGACTTTCATGACAAACATTATTAATATGAAATATGAAAATATGATTTGAAAACTGATGCTTTTGAATGTTAGCATCACACATATCCAGCTTCATATTTGGGGTTTTTCAGTGACGGTAGGTTTGTTCGTAACTCATGGAGGACAGAGATGTACTTGAAAGGCAAGGAGCTCTGGTTCAAATCCCGAATAACTATAATTCGACAAACCAGTTCACATATATGTAAAAGGAAGACAAAATGTCATGGCTGCATCGCCAAATGCGTTTTTTATATCAGTTTTGCATTTGTTAACACTATTGGGTTGGTTTGATGTACTGTAGGGCATATTTCCAACATGATAGAGTAGCAACAGTTCCCTGATATTTGAACTCTGAACCATCGCAATAATAAAACAGCAATATGTACCTATATCAACGTAATAAAAACATGCCAATGTTCACATACTCAACCTGTGTTTTAGTGAAAACGTAAAAAACTATGTTGCACAAAAAGTGCACAGAGGTACGTATTTTTATGAGACCAGGTTGTGAATTTGACATTATTCCTATTGCTTTATTTGTACTGCCACTGTTGTCATTTCATGTCTACAAATATATCATTAGTAGAATGGTGGGTAGAACAAAATATTTTTAAGTGTGTATGTTTCTGGATAATATTTGTATTTTATAAGACTGCTTTTTATATTTTACTTGCAAGGGTAACGCTGGGGGTACTTTGCTTCAGTTTGAAAACTCATGCGTTATAACTACTTAACAGAAAAATTAACTTGAATGGCAGATTAATAGTTAACACTTTAACACTGTTTCAGTGTCCATCCTGTTCCAAGGTTGACTGTTTTCTATATTCAAAATGTACTATTTTTTTATGTACACTATTTAGCTTTAAAGTGCTCAACAGTACAACTTTTAAACTCAAATCAATATTTCATGGCCATGCTATGTATGTGAGTGGTGGTTTGTATGGTAATTAATCAAACCTACAGTATGGTTTCAAGGGGCAACTGTGAGACTTCTGTGTCTCTCTGTGCAGGCATTGGCTCTGTGTCTGAAATTCCAAGCTGTGGGGGATCTGACAACTTTAAGAAAACCAAGACCTGAATTCCAATAGAAGAACAGTCGCCTTCAATTATGCATTAAGAGTTCAGGGAATGGCATACAACTACAGGAACTGAAAATAAGCTGACTCAGTGACAAAAGTTAACAAAAGACTAAAAGTTGGTGAAGGGACACAATTAAGATTGGGGCTGCGACTGTATGTTTTTCCAAAATGCTCCTTTTCACGGCTGTTCCGTTTTCAAGGTTTTCTATTCATGTGGAGCATCCTGTCACAGTGAAGCTGTAAAAGGCCTGTGTAAAATGTTTTAATGCGCACTGTTTTGTCATGGACAAATGCATCTAAACAATATTTTTATTCGCTTGACCAAGATTTTATTCCCTCCAATGGCTAGGCTGTGGTCACTTAGTCTGTATTTGGTCAGGATTCACCTCTGCCCCGTGATTTCTGTCACTTATTTGCAAGATTATTCTGGACTTTAATCAGACCACAAAAAGGTTCAGACCAGGAAGGACCAGGATGAATGAAACAATTATTGCTGTGAAAGAAGCTCAACAATTGTTCAATGATGTAAAAAGTAGTGTGCAATCATTCTTGTTTTCTCACACATGCAGCTTGCTTCACAGCTGGGTTCATTCCCTTGGGAGATGGCCATGCTCTGAGGAAATTGCGGAGAGAAAGTTATCGCTATTCTGTCTGTCGTCTCCAAATAGCATCTGTTGTGCACTTAATGTGGTTTCAGGAGTAAAGCTATAGTGTAAGATGCTTCTCTCTCTCTATATATATAAATTCATTCCTGGAGGGAGAAAAGGACTGCCACTACCAATCCATTTATTCCCTTCCTGTTTCTTTAAAATACCCTCTTTATTCCCTTCCTGTTTCTTTAAAATACCCTCTTTATTCCCTTCCTGTTTCTTTAAAATACCCTCTTTTTCAATTTCTGCTTAAAATGTATTACTACACACAAGGGAAATTGTGTAAAGGCCAAAGGTCCAAACTATTGCTGGAAACCCTGCAGCAAAAGTTGCTGAAAGTCTCACCTTTAAATACACGTTTTGATAACCAGAAACAAAAGATTCAAATGGAAACAAATGTTTGTAAATCTCATTTATAATGTTGTAATGAAATGAAATAAAACGGTTCTAAATTCGTGTTGCTGATCTTATTGTTAATTAATTTGATTAATGTTACTTTATACACTGACTAAATTGAATTAACTTACTATGCCACTTACTAAAAATATTGCACTGCTGCAACTTTTACAAAAGTTAGTCACAAGCCTTATTTAGGCCTATAAATAGTGAACCCTAAATGATATTTATGCATATATGCATTGTGGCTTCCACTGTGTCAGTGGTTGGCATTTTTTGCCTTTTAATACAAATTAACAACTTTCGCTTGCTGGGAGAAACATTAGTGTATAGAGACAGCCTGTTGTAAATGTGAGACTGAACCAACACACGTACCTCTTTCAGTGTGATTTGCTTGCAGCGCACTTGAAGAAGAGAAACACATCCCAGACGCGATGTTAATGGCGTCATTAACAACAAGCTGTTCTGTTCAGTTGTGTACACAATCTGGATTAATCAGGATGCGTTGGCGTTTTTGTTCCACAAATGAAAATATTCCCAGTCAAAGCAAATCCTGGTGTTGCCAGTCTTGTAAACACAGTGGTGTTTCTTTCTTGAATTATTCAATTTTTGGAATAATTCAGTTGAGTGAATTATTCAAATAACTTAAAAAGACAACCAATGACTGCCACCTACTGGAGTAATGGCTTAAAGGAGGTGTAACAAGGACCTTTAGTGCATTCCTTGTTATTTAGACTGTTAAAAAGTTGGTTTCAAAAAACAATTCGGACATATGACCAAGTATTTATGTGCCAAAAATCTTTACATTACAATTACATTTAGTCATTTAGCAGTGTTTTTTTTTTTTAACAGCAATCAAAATCAACAAAAGAGCAAGTCTCAAAAACGTCTTACTTAACATAATACACATACCAAGATTTTTTTTTCATTAGCCTATATAATAAATAAAAGAAAACGCATAGAATAGAAAATGAATAGAGCAATTTAGTGTTTATATAAGACTTTTGGCCTAAATTTGGTTAAAACGAATAATTCAAAAAAGGAATAGATAGAATAACAGAATAGAGAAGCTCATTAGTTTTTTATTTATTTATTTATTTTTTTTATAAAACAAGCAGGTAGTAAATGAACAGACCTAAGTCTAGAAGGGGCAGTTTTTTTTTAAAGAAAAAAAAAAAAAACTAGAATAGTGATTCCTAGAGTTAGAGGGTGTTTTTAGCTGATTCTTGAAGATGGCTATAAGGACTCAGCTGCTCAGATTGAGTTGGGCAGGTCATTACACCAAGTCAGTGAAAGTGATTTTGTGCCTCTTTGTGATGGCATAGTAAAGCAACAGAATGCAAGTGTCTGGAGGGCGTCTACAGTCTGAAGTAATGAATTTAGGTAAACGGGTGCAGAGCCAGTGGAGCAAAGAGTGTGAAGCATGTTCCAAAAGAAAACGTCTGATCTTCTTGATGTTATATAAAGCAAACCTGCAGGACCAGGCGGTTTTAGAAATGGTCTGAGAAAGTCAGCTGATCATCAATCACAACTCCAGGGCTTCTAGCTGGATTTGAAGGAGTGATGTGGTTTATGTGCCTACTGTAACTGGATGGTGAAATTGATATAAATTGATATATGTGGTCATTGTTCCAGAACGGTGTTATAAAAAGGGGAAAAATGGCTTTTCAAACATATTCACCTTTCATATGGCCATTGGCCACTGAGGGTTTACGGATTTATGGAAAGGACCGAGTAGGAATGGCAATAATATTAACTGAGAGTAGATCCCCTCTAACCCTCTACCTGATTCTCTTTAGGCCTTCAGGAAGAGCCTTTGGGGAAGAAGGAACCAAACCTTTGATCTAACACTGGATGGATGCAGTGTGTGAGTCATGCCAGTTAAAGAAACACCTCTTGAACTCCTCATACTCACACATGTAATAAGTGAAGACAGCTGCCGAGGGATCATTGTGAGGAGTCTAATCCCACTAGTGCAGGAGAGTCATCTTCGCATCACCTTTATGAATCAGAAGAAAAGTGAAAGAATGGTTGGTGATGTACAAAGTAAATCAAATGAAGTAAGGTAGGAAATATGTATATTATAAACAATTCCTTGCTGCTTCTGTGATTCCATTGTCTATGATCAAGCTAGAAAACAACTGTGTCAGTTTAGACACAAATGAAATATATAGTGAAGTGTGAATGAGCGAGGCTAAACATTTAAAGAGACAGAGATCAAGAGGTGGATGTTGTGACCATGCATGTGACTTCTACATGACACATATCTGAATAAATATGACCATGAGAGGTTCATTCGGGAGCATGACAGGTCTCTGTTCGTCCGTGATTAATTCATGAGTTATTTCACTTGCTGTGGGAAGCTGTACTTGAATGATTTACCATGCCTGCAGGGGTTGGTATTTCAAATATGACATTTCAGATGGCCCAAGATATACAGGCTAATGTATTAATTTCATGTTGCTGTAGGCTATTCACACTCTCACCGGGAGAGGGTTTAGCAACAATTACTGTAAATCCTGGCTATTACACATAAAGAAAATTTTGAGACCCTGCTCAGTTACAGATGTGTCAGAGGCCTTTCAAATGAGACGCGTTTTTGCGTTAAACAGCTAGACGGAGCACAACGGGAATAAACAGAAGGCACATTTATAGGTGTGTTAGTTCTCAGACATGCATACACAGTTCACACGCTTGTCGATATGTAAATATGTTTATTCTGTACGAAAATGTGTCCAGTTGGTCCATGTTCTAAAACTGACATTAATCCACTGGGCTATCAAAGTGTAAGTATTTTTTAGAATTTTAGATTTTAATTTAAGATTAAAAAAATTATTTTGTGGGATACTGAGCTTTGCAACTCTGCAGATCGTACAGTATACATTACAGCATATACAGCATTCGAAAATCAGTGGGTGAGAAGTACAGCATTCATACTATATAGAACGTACTGTTTTAACGGTCGGGTAGTACGTTCAATTTTACATGTAGTACCTACTTAAGCAGTATGCGATTTCGGACACAACATAGGGTTCTCAGCTCATCAGGGCCCCCTGCTGGACTGGAGCTCTCAACAAATAGAGATCTCTTTTCCATTTCGCTTTCTTCCATATCTTTTTACAGAATGCCCTTCTAATAATGTGCAACAGTTGTTACCTGATATTTTTGTATTTATATGATGTCTATTTTGAGTGATAAAACAATACACGCTGATTCAAATTCAGAAAGCAATAATTTACAACCAAAAATGAAGCAGTTAGTAAGTCACACTGCTTCTATGAATAAAAAGGTGAGCCAGCAGCCACAGACGTCTGATAATCATCAGAACTTTCCGTTTCACATGCGTTTCATGTTCAGCGGCTCCACGAGCAGAAAAATAAGCTGTATTTTCATCATTCTATTCAAAACTGAAATGAACAGATTTGGGTCCCAGATACTATGCTTTCGCAGCCATTTGCTCTGTAAATTCTCCAAAAGTTGTTAATTTGACAATGTCTCTCATTAGCACTCTGTGATCAGGTTTTCAGAAAAGAAAGACAACGATAATATTATACATATTAGGGACAGTGCAGAACGTCTGATTGTTGAGATGGTGTGGAAGCGTTAATTAAGTTCTGAGATGAATGCTTTGCTCCCTTTTTGTTAGGAATATGAAGTTCTCTCTCCTGGAGCTAGGCAGAGGCTTAGATCACACCAGAAGGTAAATTTGCCAAACTCTGTTGTGAACAGACTATTCATTTGTTGCTTTTTGGGAAGTGTGACATCTGGAGCTTGTGCAAATGTTAACAGTTGTTCTATTTGCTGAAAACTAGCATTTTTTAAAAAATATATTATTTTATTGCATATATAAACCTGATTTACTTATGCTACCCAAAAATTACAGTAGCACTCAACTGTGTTCCCATTTGGTTAGCCTGTATAGTATTTATGCTTATAGCTTCTTAACTGGTTTTGCAACAAATGTGAAGAGTTCAGGTTGCATTAAATAAATCCCTTTAATGCCAGCATGTGGGGACGTATCCGCTGCCTTGCCTCTTATCCAGCGCCCTCTGTGATGTCAGGTTTTACTTAAGCATGTGAAACATATAATCTGCCTTTGGACTTTGTGCCTTTTATAATATGAGTGGCTTTATCTGCATACCAAACAGAGCGCTGCATGATTACACTTGAAATGTATGTGGATTTTTCATAATTTGCATAAGATGACTGTTGTTGCCCTTTTATTTATTCTTTTTAATCTTTATACACTGTATCATCTTTCTTTTTGTCACAGGGGCTGTGTTCTATGGTTGAGTAAATCCAGTGGGTGTCTTGAGAATGTTTTATTGTAGCTTTCAGATATCTGTGGTTCTTAGCTGAATGTCAGCATGGATGATAATCACTTTAAAAGAGAGAGGAATTTCAGCATGCAATCATTTTCCTCAGAAGTCCTGAAAGTTTGATCACTATCTTTGGAAGCGACTGGACTGTGTGCAAAAGAACATATGCCATGATATTTTTTGTGATTTTATCAATTTGTTATTTTGATCCCCCCAATATCCCGTTTCCCAGAAAGCCATTTTAAAGACACAGATCTCATGTACTAGGAGCTCTGATAGTAATGTGTTTCAACAGCCTAGCGTCCTCCTGGTATCGTTAGGGGGGGAAATCACAAACACAATGTTCTAATCCTAACACAACCCTAACATTAAAGGATCAGTCCTCTTCATGTTCAAAGTTTCTTTTTTTTTATCAAACCTTGTGAGTGCAAAGATGAAAGAGCATTCTCCCCCTCTTTATTACAGATCTAGAGAATAAAGAGAAGGTGTCATATATTGTTCAAAATGACTGCAAGAATGACCCTTGTGGTATATTATGTTTTCATGTGTTTTATGGGGTCAGGCTGCTTCAGGTCATGGGCATTCCTGAAATAGGTGTAAAGTGACTTGAAAGACACTTTCAGCTATTCTTTCTAGAAGTGCACTGTGAAAAGATGGGGGTGTGGGTTGCAACATCTTTTACAAGGTTTGTTTAAGGAGTCATTCTAAAATGGTTTATGTAGCAAGTCAAGAGGCAAGAGGATGACATGGAAATCATTTTTCTATCCCTCCCAATTTTATTTCTCTTTATCCCTTTCAATTGTGGTGAAACCTTCAGGGCAAGAATGTACAGTGCTCTGATTTGAACCTTTTATGACCCAAGTCTTTCAGAAAAATGCATGTGCTGAAAGGGTACAGAAAGTCCCAGACTAAGAGATTTATACTTAAATTATATTTCAAGAGTTCGCGCTTCCTCATTTAATCATAAAAATGTTATTTGGTGTGCTGTCTGGGGGGTGAGCCAGGTGGACGGCGGACTCCAAGCCCTAGTGATTTGAACCGTAGTGAGGGAGGAGCTCGGCATCTGGCTCGGACCCTGCATGCCCCCCTAGGAAGGCGCGAAAATGGGCGGAGAAGGGGCGGAGGAGGGATGCAGGTGAGATTAGGAGATGATTGGACAATGCGATTTCGTACACGCTTCTCTCGAAACTTATTTAGAGAAACTTCACATATTATCTGAGACTGCCAAGAATTGCCTCTTGCTGTAAATGATCTTTTTCTATACAAATGTACCCATATCTAATGCATACTATTCTAAAGAAGAAACAGATGGTCTTTTGCTACAAAACATCTTTCCTTTAAGGCCACACAGGCTTGTTAACCATTTATGAAATAGCTCTCTTCTGTTTAAAATAAAGTAATATTGCCTCCAGTGACATTTGTAAACTTTCAGCTCAAAGGTGCATTTCGTTGTGGGATATAGTGTACCACGCACTGTGCTCTGCCCATATTGAAAAAGTACTAAGTAATTTAGAATATTTCCATATAGTGCACAGTAGAGATACTGCATAAATTCAGTCTGGGATTGTTTTCCCCGCACTAAACCACTGCCCAAGTATGATACTTTGCAGATTCAGTCTGTCAAACTGAATTGAAGGAATATCGATCTGTGAAGGGACATCCAAGGGACTTTACTAGATAAAAACCCAGTAAACCAATGTACTACCCCGATAACTCTGCAAGTTGGATGTTTACACCGAGAGACCATATTCTTCTTGGTACTACACAATGCCTCTGTGGATTTGGTACTGGGTCGTCCTTGGCTAGTTCTGCATAGTCCCATTATCAACTGGAGCACAGGTGAGATTTTACAATGGAGTGACAAATGTTTTGAGAATTGTCTATTATCATGTCAGAAACCACAGACACCTGAGTTGGGCTGCTGCTCCACTTCCATCGAAAGCCCTGAAGTTGAGTCCACTGTGACAATTCCATTGAATTTGGATTGTTCAATTGAACTGATTCCTAACGCCAAACTCCCCAAAGGGCATATCTATCCTCTCTCTCTTCCAGAAATGAAAGCCATGAAAGAGTATGTGCAAGAGGCGTTAGAACAAGGTTTTATCACTCCCTCAACCTCACCAGCCGCCTCCAGTTTCTTTTTCGTGGGCAAAAAGGCTGGAGGTTTACGTCCTTGCATAGATTACCGGCTTTTGAACCAGCAAACTGTGAAATTCGCCTACCCCTTACCATTAGTACCAGCAGCCTTGGAGGAACTCGGGTCAGCCCGCATCTACACCAAGGTCGACCTGAGAAGTGCATATAATTTAATAAGAATCAAGAAAGGTGACGAATGGAAGACGGCATTCATAACCCCTTCAGGGCACAGGCCCGTAGCCAGCCTAGTGCAAGGGGGGTTCTTTTTTTAAAAAAGTGGACCTTTTTTCTGAGTATTTTGTATTTGAGTATTTACTCATTTTGTATTTCA
>JAUCMS010000031.1:9613643-9633316 GCA_032357445.1 Enteromius radiatus | reverse complement strand
GAGTGCGCAGCTCCAGAGCCCGCTGCGCTGCACGAGTTGCGGCTGGAAGAGCCGACTCCTGTTCCGGATCTTCGGCCAGGTGAACTGATTCCTGTTCCGGATCTTCGGCCGGGTGAACCGATTCCTGTTCCGGATCTTCGGCCGGGTGAGCCGATTCCAGTTCCTGATGTTCGGCCAGAAGAGCTGATCCTGATTCCGGTTCCTGAGAACACCACACCAGAATTGTCATTCACGGAACTCCCTCCCTCCCACCCACGGCAGCTCACCTCGCTGTCGTCTGACAGTCCTGTCGCTGGCTCACAGACCATCCAGTCAGGTACAGGAATCAAAATAAAGTATGTACACACAGAGAAGCGAAAATGTAGCCTAAACAGGGTTGTGTCGTTAAATATAAGTAATATTAATTTTATACTTCTGCTCTTGCGTCTCAACTGTTAATAGAAACACTGGACGTAACTATTTTGCACCATTGTGCAGCAGCAAATAACAGTAAATGTGTGCAAATATAGGACCCCATTCCTATATTTGCCTGAGGACTTAAATTCACTAAATCCAACATTGTCTTCACATAGCTTCATATGCAAGAGGTTTCTAACTTAGGCTATGAAAAGCGCCAGTACTTAAGGTACTTAATTACAGTGTTGCAGAAATGTATGTAGATGCACGTGTTCCAATTAGCTTGGGTTGTAAATTTTATTCCTATTGCTAATTTGCCTTTTTATTCATGTATTATATTGATTTAGTATATTATTGCATTCAGTACATCAAAGGAATTTATGCATTTTAAAACTCCTTCCTGATGTCTGCATATTATTAGTCATCCAACTAAGTTGCTATACTATAATAGACTAATTTGTTATACATTATCACATTGAATACATTATCAACATTTACATTAGAAACATCATAGTTAATGTGCTTCATTTATCACAAGTAGCCTACTTTGTCAGCACTTGCCAGTCTATTCACTATTCATACTGCATAAGATGATCCGACAACAGTGTACAGCATTTCTTTTGTATTATCATTATTTGTATATCCAGCGACTGCTGTGCACAAGGATCCAGCAGGTGCAAAATGTTTCAAGTAAATGCATTACAAAGGTCATACTTTTGTCTGGAATTGCAGAGTCATTGAAATTGTCCTTTGCAACAAATGAGACTTCACTATTATTTACTTTATCGACCAAACTCAAAGCCAAAGTCTACGTGAAAGGCATGTTTCATTGATCACGACTCTTTGCAGGGGGGTAAGACAAAATATTATAATAGGTTAAAAATCTATTTTTAGATTTTAGTCAACCAATGCAGAACAAAAGAGAAAAATCAAATAACCACAGCCCATAAACATAGATGTGATGTTTAGCTGTTTCTAACTTTATTTTCTGATGGCGGTAACACAAAAGTGCATCATAATGCAAAGAGCGATGGTTCACAAGTGTTTTTGCATATAAAACGTGTTCACAAAGATCAAGAGATATGCTCTTTGCACTTGTTGTCTAGAGTAATTAACACGGGCATCATTGGGGACTGTTTTAGTCTGAATCATGTAAAGTGAGGTGTGAAATTAAAATCTTGCAATGGCAAACCCCTCTCCTTGACTTCCCTATCCTTCTCTTCTGTTTCCCCCTCATTTCACCTCACACGCAGCCCAGCATAAACTGATTATTGGAAAACTCAATAGCTTTGTGGGCTATAATTATCTTTTCATTACGGAGGTGTTGTTTTATTCACCGTGAGCTCCACGTACAGACAGCAGGATGAGCTCATGAAAATTCATCAGCTTGTTAACTTGCAGAGCACATGCGGAGGTTTTTAAAAACATTATTATTCTAGTCAGGCCTCCAAATGAAAAAGCCAGACCAAGTTGCTAATACCTGGATGAGAGGCTTCGAGTCTCTTGGTGAGAAACATTGTAGACTCTTAAACAGACACGCGGAGTGGGGTAGCGGCGTATCTCTTTCGTGTCAGGGGGTTAAGTGTCTTGTGTGCTAATGCAGCATATGAATTGCGAAAGTGTAAAGGGTCACATCCAAGGGCAAAGATGAATGTGGGGTTTGCGTTTGATCTTTGGCTGAAGTAAATGCGAGAGATTTCCGAAGCATCTTAATCTGTTGGGTTTTGAACATTTGTATGTTAAGATGAGGAAATCACAGGTCTTTATAGCAGGGGAGGGGGTAGTCAGTCTTGTCCCGAATTATTTAATGACCTTCGGAGGGGTCGACAATTTAAAGAGAAGCACAAAAATAGATAAAAAAAAAAAGTTCAAAACCATGTCAAGTATTTGGCTAAAATTGGCCATGAATTATTAAATTTAGCAATTTCCCAAAGTGGTAGCTAGGGGGTAAAGTGTGCCAGCGATAGCATCCAAATGCAGCAATTACTTGGGTTTTGGGAAAAAAAAAAAAGGGTTTGGGGGATGGAGTATGAGGGAGTGCTTGAAACTCAAAAGCAAATAATGAAAGGTTTTCCCCCTGAATACTAGACTGAAGTAGCTGCTGCCTGAAATAGGGATATTTATATTTATTTCCCTGTCATTTTGAAAACCTACCCATAACAGATTTTTTTTTTTTATATGAATTTGTTGTGATTTTCGGAAATAAATGGTAACTAATTTTTAACAGAGTAACTGAAATTTCAGATAAAACATTGTCAGTTGCTTGTCTCTTTTCAGTTACTTGTTACAAAAATAAGTCCAAACAAAGCCTCAGCAGGAGGGTGTGTGTCTAACAAGCACACAATAGTGACGTTCTGATAGCATCACCCTTTTTGAATGAATCATTTCAGGAAAGATTCACTAACTCAGTTACATGACAAGTAGCCTACATTCTGTATATGGGTGGTATGAATGGAATTCGCCATGTTGGGACCATCACATGACCTGTATATCAGCATCACTTGCACCACTTCACTGCCTTTTATAATTCTTCACCCATGGGATAGTAAAATGTCAATCGAATGCATATGGAATCTCAGTGGAAATAGGTCACCCAGGTACTTTTCACACACTGTTTTTCAAATTTGAATTCAGACATAACTTCTATTTTGGACTGAACTGTTGTATAATTAGACTAATAATATTTGATGTTTCTTATTTTTTTATCTCATTTCTCTTTGCCTAGAGGAAAAGACACAACTTGCCTTGATCTCCCTTAAGATGTCTGTTGGAAAATCCTCTCGAAATATCTTTTCACCAACTGATTGCACAATGAGCAATAAGGAAGATAATTAGAGTAAACACACAGCTCTGCAGAATTAAATGAATGTCTCTCGGTGCTGCATGAAGACACAGCCTAATCCTCATCTATTGAACCGAGGCCACCACTAATTGCAGGCATCAGATCTCACAGGGACAGTATCAATCCTTTGCTATTAAAATGTGATTCTATAGGCACTCCTCACCTTTAAAAAGTGATATTCCGGACCACAGTTACAAATGAGGAACACAACAGCATGGGCATCATATTAAAACATGAACTGAGGTATCTGATTTTAACATGATGAAAACCACACATACCTTCAAAATTGGTTATTTGTGCCAGGTTCCTGTTATTTATTTATTTATTACTTCACATTGATTTCCTGCCAAAAAACGGGCATGGGAGGGAGTCAGAAAGAAATTTTCAGAGGCAGTTGTTCAATTTCTTACACCACTTCCATTCTTAATCCACTGACGTGACAGAACACCAACAGAGCCAACAATCGCTAGGTGCGACATCCCCTACCATTATCCAGTCATGTGGTGAGATGCGCATTAGATTAATGCAACCTAATATGATCAGGTCTTTGGTGTCCCTGATTAGCCTAATTCACCATATGTTTAAGTAAGGAACCCATGTGCTAATTAAGTGCTAATTCATACATCTTGGGGGTTTACAGAGCAAAAATTATGATATTAAGATTCATGATATAGCTGTTATAATGCACTGAGAACTTTGTAGATACCAATACAGAATTCTTTCACATTTACACCGTACTATTGAGCTCTGTTTTTCTTAGGGGGCAAAGTTAAAAATAAATGATAGTACTGCAGCACAGAAGTTACACAGATTTTTTACTGTAAAAAAGAAGCCTACTTCCTATTGGACAAAATTATCCAAATGTATCCATACTGTTAACTTTATTAACAACAGCTAATCTTAGATAAGGAATCTAGAATTTAGTAAAATACCATGTCTATGTGGTGCTTTGAAGTTGATAGTTCTCTCAATCTGAAGAAACTTTTTAAACTTAACTTCACCTCACTCCATCAGTCCGAGATTAAATATACAGATAGAACAAGCTCTGTTTAATTAATAGGCTCAATCAGCAGGAAAGCTTAAGTGTTCTTTTATCTGTGAATTCAGTCCAAGATCCAAGTCAATTCAGCTGTACAAATTTGTATCATATTTTTATTCATTTTTATATTCATATTTATTAGTGTCTTTCATTCTGATCAACCATTTATGGCATTCTGCAATAATTAATGCATTTATTTATTTTTTTCTCCACTTCAGTCTACATCTGAATTTACCTGCCATTTTCTTCTGCCATTGTATGATTTTGTGTCTGATGAACAAAATATCTTGCTCCGAGACAAAAAAGTCCCGTTTATCTTGTTCAGGTGTGTTTGTCTGAACTGGAGCTAAACTCTGCAGGACAGCTGCCCTTCAGGCCCAGTATTGAATACAGTACAATCAAAAAATAATTAAGCAACTAAAATCATTTGTGACTGCATAGAACAATCCATACAGTACATCAAATGTAATAGTCTCGTGGTAACAATGTATAATTTTTAATGTGCACACATTCATTATTCATGCTGTTTATTTGCAGCATTGTGTTACTTGCTAAACACCCACCTGCCCATTTTCCTTTGTTGAAGTGTTCCTGTGATGCAATGATTTGTATTGTGTTGTCAGGTAATATTTACAGAACATTGAGTGCAAGCTCATAAAAATGCTGTTTGATGATTTAGTTCTTCATAATGCCACTGTTTCAAAACTGTTGTGAAGTAAAGGCAGCATGATGAATTCTTACTAATACAGTAGGTTAACACTACAGTATGATAAAGAAGCATATATATATATATATATATATATATAAAATATGCTGCATGGTAAAATATCCAAATACTGCATATAAAATAAACACCAAATAAAATAACAGTGACGATAACTGTAAAGTCAGCAAACCTTTCACAACAACTGCATAATTTATTCATATTGTAAATACCCATGCATGTGGCACATCACTGTTTTCAAACTCATTGATGGTCACCGCATTGGATCACTTCTCATTTGCATACAGATGAGTTGCATAGGCAACAAAATCAGCGGCTCTGATTGAAAATGAATAATATTCGGTTGCTTTGAAGTCAGTGTAACTCAAACAGCACAGTATGTGATAAATTACAATTCCTTTTTACAGTATAGATGTCATACATCTACCTCATATGCTCAGGACATGATAAATGGCACTGAAGCAGAACCAAACATGTTCTGTGTGTATAAATCCCACATAGTCCTTTCCACTTTACTCAAAAAACAGCATTTTGTTTTTTGCGTTCATTTATCTTGTTATATAGAAAGAAGTGCCTATAGTGTTCTTGTGAAAAATGGTAATTGTACTGTGAAACAGATCTTAAGCTTTTGTTTATAGATGAGTGTAATCATCTCTCATTGAAATTTAATTGCGCGTAAAAACCACAAAGGTGACTTGTGGTCTTTTGTATGGATTTCATCCCACGAGCTTGCTTGAAATGGAACATGCTGCCACTGTGAACCTTGACTCTGAAGTGTTTCAGAAGAAAGGCTGGTAGAGAGCATCTCTAATGTGGCTCAGAATCGACTGCTGGTCTGCAGGCAGGAGACCCTGGAGAGCCGAGACACTTCTTACTCGCATCAGCACCTCTAATTTCCCTCTCTCCACATTAACTAGTTCTCAGACTGACACCTTATCCCCTCACACATGGCCCTTGCTGAGACCTGAGAAGTGAGGAGGACCTTGACAGAGTTGAGTTCCTTTCGTATTGATGGTCTTGCTGAGATCTGGAATTGCCTTTGGTGTACTTTGTGTGTGTGTGTGTGTGTAAGTGCATATGATGGCAGCTTTTCACATTTATAACTCTTCAGTCAAGCATAACTTCAGAAATCTCCTTTGGGGGAATTCATATAAAAATAAAAAAAAAGTAAAAATGGTGGAAAATTGATATAGAATAAGAGGGGGAAACACACACACACACATGCATGAGAAGACCCTTGGGGTCTCACTGTTTGTAGACCTCCTGATGCTGGTTTTCGCTGCTGCTGTGTCAGATATGATAAACGTTAAAGAGAGCTAGTGGCATAGAAAATCGGACTTGTTTTAAGAAAAAAATCTTTTTTTTACCATTCCTATCAGACTGCAGTGCTGCTGCATATTGACTATGTTTGTATGCATATTAGAGTTCTAATTGACACGTTGGGTTTAATCTTCATGCTTGAATTAACAAGTATAGCACACATGCTCAGTGCAGCTAAAGACTTTCCTATTATTTGATTTTCTTATAAGATTATTTTTAATGTGGTTTAGAATGCTTCATACACTATCATACAAATGTTTGGAGTTGATAAGATTTTATGTTGTTGACCAAGGCTGCATTTATTTGATTTTAAAGTACAGTAAAAAAAAAAAAAAGTATTATTGTGAACTATTTCCGCAAGTCTGCAGTGTCACACAAGCCTTTAGAAATCCTTCTAATTTGCTGATTTAGTGCTCAAGAAACAATTTGCTATTGTTCCTATTATCTGGATCAGAAAAAGACCTGTTTTGTGTGTGTGTTTGTGTGTGTGCGGACTTGTTTTTATATTCTGGTGGGGACCTATTGTCCTCACAAAGATAGGAATACCAGTAATTTTGACCTTGTGGGGACATTTGTCAGGTCCCCATGGGGAAACAAGCTTATAAAACACACAGAATGAAGTTTTTTGAAAATCTAATAATGCAGAAAGTCTCCTGTAAGGGGTAGGTTTAGGTGTAGGGCAATACCACATACAGTCTGTACAGTAGAAACACCATTACAGCTATGGAGAGTCCCCACAAGGATGGCAAACCAGGCATGTGTGTGTGTGTGTGTGTGTGTGTCTGAAATATGATATATATAAGAATACAAAGTTCAAAGCATTTATTATAAATAGAAATGTTATTTCTATTCTTTTAAATTCTTTAAAAAAACGACCTGACCCAGCACTTTCAGATTTAATATCCAGAAGCAAAATAGGTTTTGAATGCATTGCAGATTTACAAAAAAATGCATTTTAAAATAAAAGTACAAGATTGCTGTAGATACAATGAGAAAATATAAAAGTTAAAAATGCCACATTCACATCTAAAATGACTAATTTCAATTGAATTGCACCTTCTGCAGACACTTTAAAATAAAAAATTCTGTCATTATCAACCCCTCAGGTCGCTTCAGCCTTGTACAGAATCTTTCTTGTGGAATAAAATGTCAAACATTCATGTTTTCATACAAAATGCAGACAAAATTACAGGCTATCAAGTTTGGTATTATTCTTCTCTATTAAAAACCCTTGGTATTGCCATTTTCTACCAGCTACTATTTTGCCTTTACACAATGCAGTTTTAAAAATGAGTAGTATCATATCCAGTGGCATCACTAACCTCTTACCCGAACCCTCTAAGGACAGTGCTTGTTATCTTGTGACTGTGCAATTCAATGCGACTGCTGGTGCAACTCTTTCCCCAGGAGAAGAAACGGAAGACAACATGAAAGAGGGAAACACACTTAAAGCCACATTCCCAAGTCCCAGGGGTTTAAAAGAGAGAGGCAGGAGTGAGTGAATTAGCCTACTATACAAAGAAACACAGAGATATTGCTGAGTTGGGACTGGAGGTATAATGGGAATTCATGTAAGGCATTTCTGGATTTTTTTCCCTCCTGCGCTAATTGTTTCCAACTCCATTGAGTGTTCCATATGAAATCAATATAATATATCTATTTACTGTTTTCATGTGCATGTGTTGGAGGTGCCTTTGTGCTGGCTATCCCATCATGCCCCACTGTGAGGATTAGTGCACTACAGATGTGCCCAGCAGCACTGGGATCACACTTCAGGAAAATGTCGAATAACGAAGTGTCCTTCCAAAATACTGAAAGTGGAATCTGAAAGAAAAGAAAGGGATAAAGACCGAAAACACGAGAAAGGATTGGAAGAGAAATGGGGGAGGAATGAGAATCAGCTGTAATTGGCTGACAGTTATGGCATTTGACCTTGAGTGTACAAAAACAAACTTTTCGACGGTAGTGAACAGAAATAGCATTCAGAGCATAGCCAATGCAATGCCAGTTTGTGGAAGAATGAGGGAACTGCTTTAAAAAATTATATTTCTGTCTTTGGTTTAAATAAGGTAACATCCTTTATGTAACAGTTTAAGTAATTTGCGGAAATTCATTTATTTGCGAGGTAAAAAGGCACATTTCTAGCATATTCTTAACTATCTCCTATTAAAAGCCTACAAAACCTAATTGGAGCCTTATTGACCTGATTTTATCCAGGCCTGTAATTTTGCTTAATCTGGGAGTTGAGCAGCTTTCAGGGTCGAGGAAAGAGGATTTTACAAGGGAACATCCATCGAAATGAAAGAGCAGCTTGTGTTGATTACTGAATTAAAAGATGCGGTGGGATTTGCTTGTCAGTTCTGCTGTAAAATATTACATAATTACAGGCGAACAAAGGACAGTCTCATTTCATACTTAATTTGGATGTGTTTCCTGGTTTATTCAGGGACATTTATTTATTTTGTGCCTACATCTGAGCCATTTATTTAATGTATCTCCTAAAAATACGTCCGATTACATTTAGGAATTTTTAGAATTGCACCAGTGCCGTGTCAGAGAGAACAGATCAATTTTTAGGTACATGATGAGACGAATGAAATGCTCACATGTCACAGGAGAGCATGTCAGTAATCCTGTCAGGGCAGGCAAAGGGGTGGAAAAGGAGATAATGCTTTTTCCCTTTCTCATTTCCCTGGTTATTTATACTGAAACATTTATATGCGCCTGAAAATGGACAGTGTGTGCTACATTGGCTCTATGATATCTTGCCAAATATAAAAGCCCTAAAATCATTCTGCTTTGATGTATTAAAATGTCTAATGCATGTATTCCTGTATTGTATAACCTCTCCGTTATATATAACAATAAGAGTGCAGTTATGCTGGATCCAGCTTATTTATGTTTACATTTGAATACAAGTGACAGAAAAATAAAGTCAGTGCGGTTCTGCTGAGCTTCACTTTCTAAGTTGTGCTTCAGCTCTAATCCTCACTAAATCTGCAAGATCCATCATTACCATATGCAAAAAGAAAGTGCTAGGAGAGCTAAACTTGATTTTGATGCATTATTAAGTTGAACACAGTTCATTTTCTATCAACCCTGGACTTGCACATTTAGTGTTATTAGACTTTTGACTGTCAACATCTTTTGACATGATCATTTTTTCAAGTCACGCTGTGTGACGGGTTTCTACTGGATTGGCCTAGCTTTCACTAAGTAGCAAACAATACTTTGTTCTTTGTACTCTTTCAAAGACCCTCAGCTTCCTTAACATTTACGTAAAGAAAATCAGTGATTCAGTGTTTGAATTATTAAAAACTGTTGAGAACAATTATTGCTGTACATTACTTTGATCTATCTTGTCGTATTTAATACTCTATTTTTTTAGTTAGTCACCCCCCACCCCCCATATGTCAGCTGAAGTCATTTCTGATCATTTTCTTCAAAAATATAGCTACCTTCACAGTTTTTTCTCTTGCTTTGCTAAAGCAATTTAAAATTCACAAAAAATACTTTGAGAATTTGGCAAAGCATTCACTGGCATCTTTTTTGATAACTGCATTTGGATGCCTAAACTAAATCCTGTCAAAATCCAGAGATCTTCATGAAAAGAATATTAGTCAAATTCCTTGTGTACATTTGTGCTAGGTAAAAAAGCTCTTTCTGGCTGACTTCTGATATGTCAATGTCCATAATGTACTTGTCCAGCCACACACAAACGTCTGACAACACAAATGTCAGAGATGTCAAAGCATTCAAAAGATGTTGGGAAAAAGGCAGGCTCTTGTTCACAAGGGAGCAGAACAAAATGAAACATGTAAAGATTACATCTGATTCTCAGCTGACACATTTAGGCCATTCAGAGTGAAACCTTTATACAAGTGGCTGGATTATTTATTTTATTTTTCACTTTTTCATTAGGCTATTTTTCATATGCTTAAGTACAATTCAGACAGTTATTTCTGATAAACATGCTTTCAAAATAAAAGTTTCAACGAATTTAGAAAATCTACATTTTTAAGAGATTAAACAAATTCTCATTTTCTGCATTCCACACATCCTATTTGTCACTGACCCTCTTACCATTGTTCCATTTTGGTAACAATATGTCATACTGCAGATTCCTCGCACCCTGTCAGACTGTACTAAAACAAGTTAGAGTAGTGTGTATGTGTTTATTTGTGTGTATCCTTGAGATCTAAACATGTCTCTGTTGCCCCGCTGTGCTGCTAATATCTGAACTGATACTAAGCATCCAGGACTCTGCAGGAGGTGGAGAAAATGTTCATACCATGCAGAGAAGAAGCCTGTTTGATCTCCATATTCTCTGTCCACTGGAAGTCAGATGGTCTGTTGCCATAAGAGCCATTAAAAATGTTGGGTTAAGGTCATAAATGCATTGAGGAAGTGAAAGTAATACACAGTGTTTTTTGTAGTTCTTATATTTTCATGGTCTGCTGAGTTTATCTGACAAAATCCTTTAACAACTACTAAAGATAATTTTGCTGCAATATGAATAACGTGAATGCTGGATGTGCCAACCATCTCAGTCACCTTTAGGAAACAATATTATGTTTAATCTAGGAGTAACACATACAATATTATCAGCTGCCAAACTGATTCACATTCAAGATCTGGATATCTGGAATGTCACACAAGGTCCCACTCTTGAATGATTTACCATTTGTTAGACAGTTTGAATTCAATTAGAGGAAAAATCCCCACTGAAATTTATGTAGCAGGTCAGGTAAAAATTCTTTTAAAGGAAATGACTGAAGTATTGACAACAGAGCTATTTCATCAAGTCTAGTAAATGGTTTCAAAGCACAATCTAGCTTGTTATGCTGACTGATGTTTATAGCATTTATCTTCTGGAAACACTGACTCCTGAACAAATGATAAAACGATGGGCGATTTTAAAGAGGTTTTCCTGGCAAGTTGAACAATTTGATTTAATGGGAATAATGAGAACAATCTGTAAGATCTTGATGTTCCCGTTGGGTGTGGAATCTAATGGAAATTGAAATCTATATGGAGGAAACTGCCTGGCTAAGCTATTTCAAGACAAAAATAATGGGAAAGGTAACCTTTGCCTTGCTGAATTTAGAAACTAACAAGTCTGACCTTCAGACAACATTTATGTGCTGTTATAGCATCAGTTATGAATGCATATTTTGTTATGTGTTTACTCATTTGATAACTCTTCAGAGGCAAAATCCGAAAAACGTACGTTTATGCTATTACAATTAAATTATTTCTGGAAATAATTTATTCCACAGCTTATTGTAGTCAAGAATTGCCCCTTTGACAGAAAGACCCACGTGAAAAGATCTTTTCTGAAATAGGCTGATGAAATGCTGTGACCTCCACTCTTCTTCTTGGTTAAATTAATTAAAATGAGCTAAAGCAAGACATTTCTTAAGCATTTTATCACAATTTTAATTCCATTATGTTCAATCCAATTAAATTATTAATTTGGAAGTTGACTAAATCTTTTTGTGTTGGCTGAAACTTAATAGATTTCTAGTTCCTAGCATGCTTTCCAAGAGACCCAGTTAAAAAAAATAAAATATCTTAATTCTGACATTTTCTGTGTTTTTTTAGTAACTTGCTTTTATTTAATGTGCAGATTTGTTGGATGTTTAGAAGGCTTTCTGTTAGGCTGAAGTCGTGGTAGTTTTATACCGGAGGGCAGAGCTTGAGCCTCGGTTGTAGGCGGCTACATGACAGCCATGGATCTTTAGCATTTATCAATTTCTTTGCTAATACCAGTGCAGTGACCACTTCTTTTTAATTTTCTTCTCCCACACATTACATCTGGTAAAAGAAAAAGTTATAGTGTGTGAACATAGGCTGTGCTGGCTATTTTTGTCTTAAGATTAATTGGATCATTGAGTGAATAGTTTTCAAGAGGAATTCACAGAATAAAGGCCTGTTCACACCAAGAATCTTAACCATATCATCATCCACACCAATTCACAGTAATATTCTGTTTATTATAACCACATGCTACAGTTACGTTGTCTACCATTTTAACCCCTGGTTTCACAGACAAGTCTTAAGCCTAGTCCTAGACTAAAATGTAAATCTGAGCTGTTTCAACTCAAATAAACTTTATTGTCCATAGTATTTTTTCCTACTGTGGAAGTCAGTGGTGACCAAAATAGCCTGATTATAAACTTTTTTCAAAATATTTTCCTTCATGCAGGTTTGGAACTACTTGAGAGTGACTAAATGATGACAGAATTTAAATTTTTTTGGTGAAATATAAAGCTCTGATGATTCTGAGAAATATAAAGCAGTGATGATTCTGATATGTGATTGCAGTGATATTGTTTACTGTTTTAAATTTACAATGATTTTTAAAATTTGATATCCTTATATTAATTACTCATGTCATTTCTTTGTGCAAAAAAGTATTCTCATAACTTCCTAAAATGATGGTTGAAACATTGATGTCACATGTACTATTTTATTGATGTTCCAACTACCTTTCTGGACCTTGAGCATAGTAGTTTCCTTGTTGTCTATGGAGAGTCAGAAAGTTTTCGGATTTCATCTTCATTTGGTTTGCATTCAAGATCATACAGGTTTGGAACATCATGTGAGAGAGTACTTACAGATTTTTTAAATCAAATAAAAATAAAAAAGGGCATGCAAAAAAGAAATGTTTTCACTACATGACTTTTCAAACCTGTATGACATACTTTTTTCTTTTGCAAAATAATATATATATATATATATATATATATAAACTACTACTACTCATTGCTACTTTGTTCATACAATGAAGGTCACTGAGATCCACTGACTTTCATTGTACGTACAAAAACATTTGTCAGAATATTTTCTTTTGTACTGTATTTTTGGGTGAACTATCCCTTTAAGTTGGATGATAAGTGTGGTGAGACTTCCAGGAGCCTACAAACCAGACTGGAACAGATTCTTTCCATTTCAGTGTGCCTTATGCATCAGATGGTCAGTGAACAGGCTGTGGGTGGTTTGTGGGTGAGTCGTTTGAGTCTGAGACTAGCACCAATGTGAGTGGTCTTTACTCAGGCCTAGTTCTGTGTGATTGTCCGGCTGTCTTAGTACTGACTGACCGGAGTCTTAAGATTCTCAGAGAGGTTGAGTCATGGCAGTGGGACTGCTGGGTTTGTCAATCACCCATAACTCATTCCTACAGCAACCTGGAGACAAGATCCGCCTCTGCACCCAGACGATTTATCATCACACCGTCACAAAGATTGGTAGCATAACGGAGGCGGTGGAAATCGACCGACATAAGTTTTGATGACTCGTTACAAGTTTGTGTCACAAATCATAGAAAGTGTCCACACAACTATGTAATATTTTTGTGCTAAGGGACTAGTCTCACTCTGCCTGTTTGTCTATTTTTGGGTGGAAAAACACCCCTGAGAGAATATTCTGCAGAATATCGACTTTAATAAAATATTCTCCCTCACTCATATGTTCAGTGCAAGCAGATAGCCATGACTTTGGTCACTGTGGTCAATATTTTATACTTTTGGGGAGCTTTCTCCATTCTCATATTTCTGTAAGGCGTTTGATGGTCTTGTGGGGATTGACCTGTGCAGTGAACAGCAACAGACCCTTCTTCATGTTGTCACTGAAGAAAAACGGAGGTCACTTGTGGCAGATTTATACTCTCTTTGTCCGAATGTGAGCACACATATGACCGAGCATCTCAGATTGTCTGACACACAAAAAAATATCGCCATCCACAGAAATCCTCTCACTTGCAACTGCAGAGCACCTGGATATTATAGCGGTTTGTCTTGCCCAGTTTGTGACATGCACTATTTCTGGATCAAATGGGGTAAAGAATGGGGCATAAAACATGTTTCTTATTCAATAAATGGTCGGAGTAAAATATGCTTAACCTTGAAAATGTTGACTGTCAAACTTAGGGGGTCAAATGAAAGTTTATATGAGGTTAATTTAGCCTAAATTAAGCTGTCACTCATTAGGCTGGTTTGGGACCAAATGCTGGTTTATATAGTAACCTTAAAAGTAATTTGATGACATGATGACAACACTGAATTTTCAGCAGTCTGGTGTCACATGATCTTTCAGAAATTCTTTAAATATGCTGATTAGGTCTGTTGCGATGCTTAAAATTATTGTGGAAAGCATGATACGTTATTTAGCGATTTTAGATTACTTGGAAGTTCAGAAAAACAGATATTTTGAAACATGAATTCTTTACAATCACTTTTGATTAATTGAATTCATTTTTGCTGAATAAAACTATTAGTTTTACTTGAAAAAAGAAAAAAAGACATCCAAATCTGTAGATTTCTAGTAGATTTATGGTAGATTGATAGAAATCTCTGACCCCAATATTTTGAATGGTATTCTTTGGTCACATTTAATGGCTGATTTTGATAAATACAATCATTACGATATCTGTAAAAATGTAAATTGAGGACTATTATTTTTCTGTTGTTATCTTTTATTATATGTTTACTGTACTGTTCAGGGGGTCCATAATATGTTATCTTTTTAAGTGTATCAAAATATAAAATATTAATGGAAGACGTTTTCTGCTTTACTTTCCTTCACAGCTTTTAGTCGTATTACAGAAAAAAAAATGCAATTTACAAGTTCTGCTATTAAGGAAAGAAATTTAGCATTACAAAAATCAAACAAACAAAAAAAAAAAAATTCAAACAACAATATTGAATTGGCAAACAAATAATCACAGACTCACTGAGCGCTAAATCAAGCTTTATGCTTCATACCTTTATGATTTGAATCATGAACGCTTGAATAATTGTCATATACTCTTTCACACAATCCTCTGAGTTAAAGTAATGAACACCATCCTGAAAAACGACCTTATTTAACAAGAATCTGTCATCTATTCCTCTTCATCTTCTTGCCGCATTTCACATTCATAGAAATTAGGGAGAGATGGCACTATATTAAAGTCATATGAGTTATACCCTTTAGACAACTGCTGTGATTTCCATTCATTTCCTTCATTTCCGTTAGAATGAAATTTTATTCAGTGAGAGAGTCACTGCTGATGTACTGCGGTATCTCTCTCGCTGTCTGGTATAGCGGTAATATAGCTGGGTAGAAGGCTGACTGTTTTTACTTTGAGTCTGTCTGTTTGAGCCAGGAGGCACAGATAAAGGGGAAGATAATTTAGAGCTCAGAAGAATTTCCTAGAAGTCTGAAACTGGGGCACGACCACCTATTTGTTTTTCTTTCAGACATTCTTCCAATAAAGGGGCAGTACTGTCTATATCTGTAACATTAGCTTGGCAAAGCTGGGCTTATGCGGTAAACTAAAAATAGTATGATATACAGTAAATCACAGTACAGTACAGTATATATCATCATTTTGATACCAGATCCAGCAACAGTGTTTTACTCAAACCGTAGAAGTCAATGGGACTCATGGCTTAAAGAGTCAAAAAACAAAACCAAATTAAACCCTGCTACTTGTGACGATAAATGGAGGTCTTAAGACACGAAACAATCGGTCTGTTCAATGTCCAACTGTCCGGAGCGTTTGCAACAGCCAGCATATGACATGTCATCTTCTTCTCACTTTTGGACTTTTGTTTTCATTTTACCATGTGACCTAGTTTCTTTCTCTCGTTGATTGTTACTATGTTCAGGTGTGTGTCGTTCATTATCCTCATTACTCTTTATAAGTTGTATTCTGTTCAGTGTATGGTTGTCCGCTCTCGTCTGTGTGTAAATGTGCTACCCTCCATGTTGTAAACCCTCTGTGTGGATGATTAGAAACTGTTAAGTGTGATTTCTTATCTTTCTGCATTGATTCCCTGCACCAAACCATGACAAATGCACTGATGCATGAGATATGTTGCAATGGATTAGAAAATTGGTTTAGTCATTCTGTTAAAAAAAATAATCTCAGATCTACCTGCAGCGCCATTAATTAATTATAGACTTTACATACTGTATAAAGCAAGACTCCTCCAACAGATGGAAAATCTGCTTCATTTAAAGACCCAGTTGCATTGTGGTTATGCATTACGCAGGATTAGATGTTCTGCAATGCAAAAGCGATTCTATGTGAAGATTGTGGGCATATGATCCACTTAGCTCTGATTGCTGTTTTCTTCAGGTGCTTCCTAACATCTGGGTTGCATGGTGGAAGGATGCAAATGAGTTTCTGCAGTACACAACGGGTCAAACTCACCAAAGCATTCAGGTCTTTGAAATATATCTCCAAAGGGAGAGAGGTTGGTATCAGCGGTAGACACTCTCACAAAACTCTTGCACATAGACTTGATTGCTGTCTCTTGTCATAAAGCTGATAGTTTGAGCATCTCCTCTGTTCTCAGAAGTAGTCACAGTTATAGAGAAAGAGTTTTATCAGCTCTTTATGTAACACTTAAGTACATTTTTATGTGGATTACAAAAGCTGGTACATTTACAAACGGACGATTGAAAGAAGCAACACTCAACAAGCAATTTTCCTTTTCTTTTTTTCACTGAGCGATTTTGCAAAAGATAAACTGTGCTCAGTTACAGTTAAGATATCATTACCTCTGGCTATTTCAAAACTCCTGGTATGTCCTGTCCTCATGGAAAAGAATACATCAGCAAAGTGATTTACTCTGGAACTAGGCAATCACGGTATAAAAAAGGGACAAATTGCCTCTCTCATCAAACCAAACAGACAGGCACCTCTCAGCTTAGGGTTAACTGCAGAGATTTTTCCCTACAGCATGCCTGTATAACGCTCTGAGCTGCCTTGTGCTCAGAGTCCTACAGATACCACAGTCTATATCCTTCAGCATGAGTTACCATCTACAAAATGACACTGTTGGAACAATGTGTAATTGTTCTACATTTATGGTTCAGTTGTTTGGGTTCAGTATGATTTTTATTTATTTAAAAAAATGTATTCAGTGAGGATGCATTAAATTGATCAAAAGTGACATTCATAATCAACCAGTTAAAATAATGGTTAAAATGTTAGTTAAAATGATTGCTGATTAGTTGATTAATCCTAAAAAATTTCTCAGTTTCCACAAAAATATTAAGCATTTTTTAACAAAGGTGAAAAAATAAGTATTTCTTGAGCACCAAGCAAGCATAATTGATTCTAAAAGATCATGTGATGTTATTGCATTATAAAAAAATACATTACATACACTTTTTTTATTTCCAAATAATACTTATTTGCACAATATACTTTTTTAATTATTGAATGTATTTTTAACAACTGATTTTTTTGGTCTCAACCAAATGTATGATTTTTTTTATTTCTGTGGAAAATAAAATAATAAAAAAATTTTCCATTTTTTTTTTCTTCAAGACATTTTGCTTAAGAGAAAACAACTCAGCTTTTGACTTAAATTAATAAGAAAATATACAGCCTAGCCCAGCTTCAGCAGCATGTATCATACATACATACTTGTTCTTAGTTATTCCTTCCCTTCTTCCCTTCTTCCCTCTATTCTGATTTCACACAAAACTGCCCAGAGGTCCTGTTTGAATTAACTCTAGCATGAAGACAAAAACTACACTCGATCTATCTCTACAACTATAATTAATTGATTATTAAGTGATGTCCCTTTTGACATTATAAGTGCATTGACCCATACTATGTTAAAATTCACTTCATGATGCTGCTGCTGCTGCTGCAATGCAAAATTCTGGCTTTCGGTTCTATTAAAAACATGCATAGTTTAATGAGGCAGATAGGAATGATAGCGCAATCTCTTGGGTTTAATATAGAGATAGGAGTCCGGCGTTCATCAAAATTCGACCACTTATTCTCTGTCTCAGAGAACAAGGAATAAGTTCATTCATAGACCAATTACACAAGTCCTCGGAGGAAACAGACGCAGAGGTGCTGGGTGTGTAAAATGCGGCATTTCTTCAAATTTCTTCAGCTTCTACTTTAACTTTTTTTTTAATTAGTTTAAATTAATTACTTTGTCAGCTAATATCCAGCAGACTATACATTTATTGCATTTCTTCCATTTTTATATCCCCTGAACTCTCAGCATTGAAATTGTACATGTTTAATGTTTATTTTACTTTGATTATTGAAATATCTTATAATTTAAGATAAATGAGAAACATTTAAAGGGATGTTCACATAACAAAAAGACTGCTCATGTTGCACATGCCAAATTACTGTACACATGTGCTACATGTAACCCGTTTATTTAGACTCTATTTGTATTCACACCTGTGTCAGCTCTCAGCCTCAAGTCCATAGGGAAAAAACAAACTCTCACACATCTGCTTTCTAGCAAAACAGTTCAGTATCATGTCAAAAATGGCAATACATCAAATGCCTGATCTGATATTACACAAATGATTCCTGTAATCACCCAGTGTGATTTCCTTTTATAAGTACAGCTTGACTATAGAGAAACCATCTGTGTGAGCCGAAGAAGAGAAGTGTGTAACTGTTACGCACAAAGGATTTAGATCTTTCTCTAAGTAAGAACAATGATGTAGTTGAACGCCTCTGCGCTTCTCAACACAAACCCTGAAAAGGCCTCAGTGAACTGAAATGTGGATTGGATCAGTCTTCAGTGCACACAGCATGAAGAAAGTATCTATCTATCTGTCTGTCTATTGGGTATTCAGTGGTTCAAGGTTCTTACGGTTCGGTACATATTGTGTTTTTGGTATGGTTTGGTTTGAGTTGCTTCACCCCAAAATTAAAATTTTGTCATTGATCACTTATCCCCATGTAGTTCCAAACCCTTAAAAGCTTTGTTCATCCTTGGAACACAATTGAAGATATTTTGGATGAAAACCAGGAGGTTTGTGACTAGGTTCAGAAAAGTATGAAACGCATCGTCAAATCTGTGGTTCAGTCCGTTTTTTATGAAGCAATGAGAATACTTTTTGTATGTAAATAAAAAAAAAAAACCTTTTTTTCAACTTTTCATCTCCTCTGTGTCCCTTCGCATAACCATAGCACTATTTTGGAGAGTATCTGCTGTATGTTAACTGTGTACGCTCTTCTGTGTGTTTTATTTTTTTTGAGTACAGAAAGGATTCTCATTGCTTCGTAAAATTCTGATTGTGAACCATTGAAGGCAGATCGACTAATTTTGATTATGTCTTTCATACTTTTCTGGACCTTGACAGTGTAATTTACTTGATTTCACTTCATAATATTTGCATAATGTGGAAACCATTGAAGTGAATGTAATAGAAGAATCCCAAGTTTCTAATGAAAATGGTGAGGCTGATCACATGTCTTAAAGGTTTTTGTTTTATGTGTTGATGTCATTAAGAATATAGGTTGATTTTGGCCTGTTTAATTACTATTTATGAGCTTCTTTTCTGAGTGATGCACGAGCAGGCCAATCAAA
>JAUCMS010000031.1:9591283-9608981 GCA_032357445.1 Enteromius radiatus | reverse complement strand
GTATGTGTTTTGGAGCAGGGTTGGAACAAAACTCTGCAGGGCTCCGGCCCTCCAGGAATTGCATTTGACACCTGTGACTTAGAGGATATGGCAAGGAAGTGATGTAATGCTAAATTTCTCCAAATCTGCTCTGATGAATAGTCAAACTCTTGGAAGGGTACATACATTTTCAGGGTAAGCCTTACTCAAGGGACTCATAACTGTGAGACTATTTTCGTAGAGTTCAGGTCAGGCTCCTTTTCTGCTAAATTTCAGGTATTCTGAAGCTCAGCCTCTGTGGACATAAATTCTGTATGAGATCATGAAGGCCCCAGTGCATCCTCGGACAGCACTAAAACACATTTTTACAACTTCAGCAACAGCAAACGAGCCCTCATTTTCTCCACAATTTCTTTCAGTCTGGCACATAAAGATGGAGCGTGTCCACACTTTCTGCTACCAAGAAAATAATTAGACTGTGTATAATGAGGACGCGTTCGTTTGTTTCCCTTCCCTCCAAGTGTTCCATAGTCTCAAAATTAATTCATTTACAAAATGTAATTCACAAATGCATAAACTAATTCCCATGTGCCAAAGTTTATATATTTGCAAACATCTGTTCACAATTTTATTCCTTAATTCATATTCACAATATACAATTTGCAAATGCACAACCAAATTTAGAATCACAAAAGAGGCTTAATTCTTAAATACACAAATATGCACACAAACTGATTGGAGGACTTGCAATTTTATGTATGCCGATCACAGATGTGTTTTCAATGCACTTTGCATTGTTGCAACATTTGTGAATCGTATTTTGTGAATATAAATCTGGTTGTGCATTTGCAAATCATATTATGTAAATATAAAATAAGTTGTGGCTTTGAATTGCTGTATGAAAATATATAAATTTAGCTGTGAATGTGCATTTTCTTATGCATTTGATATTCACATTTGCTTTTGCTCAATTTTAGCTGCATAACTTTCCATTCAAAAATAGATGAGGATAGCAGCACAAAATATTTTTTTGCGCTAAAGAAGATTCACTGTTACTTCTTACACTAGTGGTGTTTATTTCCTGTTTGCATAAGCATTGTTGAGCAAATGAGTTGAGCGAATGATTCATTGACTAACTAATAAAGACAATGACTTGTACAGTGAGTCCAGCGATTTAGTGAGTTATTCAAATAACTTGTGGCATAATAGCACCTGATAATGTGATGCGGTTTGATAATAGTACAATTGTCTCATATGAAGGATAACTCTTCATACAGTATGAATGAGTCAAGTTTCTTGCCCTTCTCAGCTATTTGTTTACTAAACCTACACAGCATGCACACATTTCCGCTGTGTCTAATGGATTAGTGAACAGGTGTGTCTATGTGTGGGAAGGATTGAAGCATTCAGGTGCGTCAAGCCTGCCGTCAAAGTCAGCCAGCTGAGCCAAAAAACGTCGTTGTGATTTTGTGCTTTCAGAAGAAGATCAGGCACGGAAAAGTCATTTAGAGGTACTTTGCTGTCATTGAGAAGCTCTGTTGAGTAACATGGTTATAAACCCAATGATAATAATTTGTAATATATTTATCTGCATGCAGTATTTATCCAAAGGAGTATCATTGTACAACATCACAAAGTCCCAGTCAAGTGTGTTTCAGATAATGCACTCATGAAACGGAACACATTCAGTACTCTACCTTATGAATAATACATCTTTATAATGGATTGTTCAAGTATGCATATCAATATCATGTCATATGGGGGAAAAGCTGCGCTCTTAGCCATGAACATTGAGAAATTTACATGTGACAGTAATTACTGCAAGCTGTCTCAGTTCTCAACAGCACACTAAAATTTTTTTAATTAGTATGTGCTGATTTTAGGCACTTGTTCATCAATACTTTCTAATTATATATTTTTTATTAATAACCTGGAAACATTTATACCAGAGTCAACAATACTCTGTACACTATATATGGTGTCTATTTATAAGAACTTACCCCCTAACCCTAAATAGAAAAATTCTGTCATTATTTAGCTACTGTATGCCATTCTAAACCTGTATGACTTTCTGTCTTTGGTGTATTTTTATTTTTTATTTTTATTTATTTATTTTTTTTTTTGCAAGAATTGTAATTGTTATTAAGCATAATTCAAACATTCCCTTTACTGTTCCCTGATTTTGTGCAATTGTACGGTTAAAAGTTCAGCTTCATTTACAATAGCCACTGTAAAAATCACAACACGCTTGTATGCAGAGCTGAACTTAAGGTTTGTTGACTGCCTCAGTGGGATTCATTTTTTGAGAAGAAGCCAGAGTGTTTGTTTGTTTATATATACATTCATCCTCATGTCAACCCATGCTTGCTTGTGTGTGTGTGTGTGTGTGTGTGTGTGTGTGTTTGAGACACAGGATTGGAGTTGACAACCCTGAGGTGCTGGACAGCACCCTAATCCTTATCATCAGACTTCCTGTCAGAAGATGACTCCATCATTGCCATTACAGTGATGTGTGTGTGTGTGTGTGTGTATAAGAGAGAGCTAGAGCATAGAAACAAAAAGGTAAAACAGAGGAAATCAGGAAGAATCAAGATAAATAAAAGAGTGAACATGCTGAATGAATATTATCAGACAGGTGGAGAGAAAACCACCGTGGGGCAGATTCTCGATACTGAAGAGGATTAAAAACTGCTTGTGTGACACGCACTTACATAAGCACCTCACACTTAAACTTACACACACACACACACACACACATGCTAAAGCCTCAAGTTGGAGATCAAACCTCATTAATCCCACACTGACGGTGTGATCAAACATCAAAGTTAAAACTATTCCATTCTCTTTGCTGTGTTCTCCTGCAACACAGTCTCACTCCAACTCGTCACATTTTGACGCTTGGTCAGGACCATTTTGCGTCGTTTTTCAAAGCTAAAGGTACCTCTTTTCAGGCACATTTGGACGTGAGGTGTCCTCTGTTGTTTTAAATAGGAAACTCCTATTTTATCGCCATAATTAAAAGATATATTGGGTAAAAACATTAGCATTATTGCATGTAGGAGGAGGAGGAGGCATGTAGGGGTGTGATTTTTCAATGTAAACAGTCAAAACAGTTATTATATTATTTACATTTATGAGCACGATCTTTTGACTGCAGTACATTTTTTTATTTATATAAATAAAAATATATACTTTATATTGGATTTGTGCATAAGTTTATTATTGTACCTATTATATACACATGTATTGTAATTCAAAAGTATTGTCATTCATACTTTAAAATGATTTACACATGCACATATATTGTTTATATAAACTTGTTTTGTAAACTTTCTGCTGCATTTCTTACAAAAATAAGATAATAGTGAGTCACAGAAGTTTACAGATCTTAATGTAATACTTTGCTACGTGCAATTGTTAGTCAGAGGTATTAGCAAGAGGGGGCGTTTTCATTTTAGAAAAGCATTTGATTGAACAATTTGTATCAGGCAATGAGTGTAGGATGAGCCGGCAATGCTTTTGAGAGAGACTATAAATTTGAAGTAGCTGAGGCTGATGTCAACTACAGTGTATAGATCATCAAAAGCCCTTGTTAACCATTCACTGTGTGATGTTGCATTCATTCCACCATGAGTGATGACCTTTGACCCTTGACCATAATTGTGTATGACTGCCCTCTTTATGGTTGCTTTTTATTTATGGTGACATAAATTTAACATGGGTGACAACAAAAGCATCACAGAAATGTTTACAATTATCTTCTACTGCAGCGGAAAGATGGACTGCTCTACAAAATACATATAAAAATATTTTTTAGAATTTAGTTTTAAAGTAAAATAAGCATTAAGGTTTTTCCCATTGTTAATAAATAATTAATGCATTAGAGACTATTTATCTTCTTAAATAATGAAAAAAAAAAAAATAATATATATATATATATATATATATATATATATATAGTTAAATTACATATTTTAGTAAGTGCTGTGTCTTTTGTCCTCACCAAAGGCTGTATTAATTTGATCAAAATACAGTAAAAACAGTAATATTGATAACTGATATTACTTCAATATCAATAATATTATTACAATGCGTACATTTTTTCTTTAATACATATTTTATTTTGCACTTTTCAACAGCTATTACTCCAGTCTTCTGTCAGAAATCATTTCAATATGCTGATTTGGTGCTCAAGAAACAATTCCTATTATTATCAATGCTTATTTTTGTAAAACCATGACACATTTTAAAAATATATAAAAAATAAAAATCCTTTGTAACAATTATAAATATACAAACATTTATGGAAATGTATAAAGGCTAAACATGCACCTAAAGTGCTTGACTGTGGTTATTTAATTGTTTAGGCCTTCACCCCAATTACATGATAAAATATGAACTAAAAGATCTGCAATTTAAATGTAAATCAAAGCAAGCTGGATAGATTCCTGCAGAAGTGAGAGCTGGAACGAGTTTCTGGATGAGCAAGACACACTGAAACTCTGTAAAACTCACTGAGAATATTCTATCAAACTCTTGGAGAAAGACCAGACAGCAAACTGCAATTTAATGAGAGCAAATAGAGTTACAACAATTTGAAGAGTTTGATGGGTGGGAACTACGCTCTTTGGTGACTTGATGTGATTAAAAGGGAGTAATTTAGCTTAGATTTCTTTATCACAGATTTTAATTAATTCCAAATCGCATACAGTTAATCAGAGTTAGCATACCAGAAGAGTAGCTCCCATGTGTGCAAAAAATATAAAGAACTACTGAGTGAATTAATTAAAGCACATAAATCCAAAAACCGTCCATCACAAGTCTGTAAGTCCATAAGTTTGGTCACTGATTCCATGTCCCAAAACACTCAATGAAGGGTCTTTCCCTCAAGACCAGCACAAGGTTCATTAACTTGAGCACATTTACATTCAAATCAGAGCACAGTATTTCATTTAAATGCTAGGATGTAGACTTGCAATACGAATAGTATTGAGTTCTATTACACTGTACCACCAAGAAATTCAACTTCTGAATTTAGCCAGATTGAATGTTTCATCAGGCCTTATTTACCGCACAATGTCACGTCTATATCATAACGAAATGATTTTGCACAACATTGATCTTTGACAATAATGACTGTTTAATGGCAGGCTGGAATCAGCGCTACGCTCATTCCTCCATGTTTTTAATGAAACAGAAGCTTTTGGGAGATTCTGACCTGATTGCTTTATAACCCGAATGGGAAATAACTTTCCTAATTTAGAGAATAGGCAAGGGATTTATACATACAGTATATGATCCAAAAACCGATGAGATCGAATTTGGAATTGTTCTGTTACTTTATAAGTGTGCTAGTCACATTGCACTAGCATAAAAACATGAATGTATCAGTGAACCTGACATTTCTTCCCTCCTTTACCCATAAATCTCTATTCACCAAACAAGCAGTATAATCTACAACCCTTCTCTTATCCCCCATGAGAATGAGCTTTGTGGAGGTGTCTGTGTCTGCCGCCACAGGCCCTGGTCATTAGTATTCTCCAGGATTACTCAACAACCGCTTCCGTCATCAGCGTTGTATCCATCGTAAGAGCTGCCCTAGAAGCTTTCACAAGCCCACCATCATTTCAATTTCATTCAGGACTGTAATTTGAGCTCTTCACCTTAAAAATTCCTGACAGAATTAGCTCTACATTAGGAGCTGCAGTGGTTCAAATTGTCAAATAATTCATGGACCCAGTGTTGGTTTACAGAGGCTTCTCAAAGGGGTTGCTTTAATATGGCCTGTATACAATAGACATATATTCATTTGGTGTTTTGACAGGCAGAATCTGTTCGCCAGCTTGTCTGTGGACCTGTAGTCAGCTGTGATTATCTGGGGTGACAGCTTGAATCTCTTTAAAGACTCCATGGAGGGAGTGACAGTGTGTCCTTCAAAACTTCAGCACACACACACACCTGACAAGACTTAGGCTTATAGGTGTAATTGCTTCAGACCCGACCCATAACCCTACCCTAGCAGAAAGGACTTTACAGTTTCTTATCCTGTCTTTTGTTCTCTCGCCAGTAGATTTGGAGGTATATGTGAAGACATTTTCAGGAAATTGGTTCTCACAAGTGTAGAAAATCAAGTACACACTTTTGCACTCATTATTGGCTGAAAAAACTCAGTGAATGAAGTCCAACTACCCAGATTCTGCAGAAATGCTTATTATTAGAGAATTGGCAGAAAACTGACCAGTCTATGTTTATATTTAAAAACAGAAGCAACATGGTCATTATGAATTGAAACTTTAACTGATTCCATTACTTCCCTATTGTGACATGTATCCAAACAGCTCAAAAACTTTAAAATATATAGGACAGTAGTTGATGTTTCACATCGTTTCCATATGCAGCAAATTAGTTTCCATTTTATTTGAATAGCACTTTTCACAATGCATAATGGAGCTTGTTTCAGTGCAGCTTTACAGAAAATGCTGTCATAATTTGAAAGTACCGTATTCTGTAATGAACCAAATATGGCAGTAACATAAAAGACAATGTTATGTATTCTCGGTTGTCATGTATTCAGTTGAACAGACAGTATAAGATAATATTTAAAAGTCTTATATGTAATAATGTCTGTTGATCCAAAGTTGGCATCTTCTGAAGTCTATGTATGCGTTGGTGTTATCTGAAATCTTTGCAAAAAAGAACATGGTAATCACTGGCTATCAAGTTCAGTAGCTATTTAGGTTGTTTTATTATTATTAATAACTAATATACTAAGGGTCAGAGCTGCTAACAGCTTGCGCCAGCACAATCTCTTATTTGGCATCAACAAACAGTATTTCAGTAAATCAAGCAATGTGATGCACTAAGGCTTGCAGGATTTATTTGCTGCATTATTAAACACAAATTATTTTTTTGCTCTTGACATTGCTGCAATATCTGTTAAGTTGCACTACTCTTGACAGATTTTCCAACATGTCCTCTAAATCAATACATCATTATAGGTTTGTACATAGCGGCGAAATCCGACCCATCAGAGTGTATACTACACTTGCGCCCCTATCGGCAACAGGACATGTGCATATTAATGATTTGTGCTATTTTATTTTGGCGTAGCTCAGGTTGCAGAGCGATAATGAAAAAAAAGAAAGAAAAAACAAGATGTCCCCTGCCCTAATTCATAAATAAGTGTCATAAAAATATGTGAAAAGGGACGTTATTCAGTTCCTTTATAAAGCTTTTAACTAGCAAGGATAAAACACTTAAGTATATTCAAGAGGTTTTATAGTATTTGTAAGGACATTTTCAGAAAATTGGCCCTCAAAAGTGTAGCAAATCAAGAACACACTCGTGCTCTGGTTCACAAAAGCCTGGTGAGTGGCATCTTACTCTGTTATCTGATTCTGCAGCAGAGGACTTATGTTCACTTCATAAGGGGCTTATTATTAGAAAAAATGGAAACTGATGAAGGAAACCCAAGCAGAAGACAGATTATTAAAATGAACTATAAGAGTAAATTTCCCTCTATATGAGTGCCTATATTTGGATGAGTGTTTATGCAAGTGTACTTGTTTTGTCCTTGTATAACGTGCCATTGTAATATTTCAGGCTTTCTGAGCCCTTCGTTTACGTGGCTGATTGCCACAAGCAAAACCATGGCAACTGGTTATGAACTGTTAGAGGCTCATCCATTTGTTTGGCTAAGTATTTACTTATCTACGGCATCTAGAGAGCCACAATTCATCTGTATATTGGTCGGAGGCAATTCCATTTGAACCGTGAACATGTTCAACTGGCAGCATTACCATCAATGTAAAATCCATAAAAGCTTTTGTGAAATAAACTGGCTTTATTTGTTTCCCAGATGTAAATGCCAGCCAAAGGTGTCAGCTGAAAGGTAATTTTGCAAGAAAACAAGGCATCTCACAGTATAAATTTTATCATATTCTTTCCAAGTAAGTTAAATGATGATAAACAAATGTGGCAGCTCTGTTTGTTTTGTTTTTTTGGGGACATTTTAAATTTAATGAGGTGTGTTATGACTCAGCTCAGATTCATCCACTTTTCAAGTTCACATGAATTTACATGCAAGAGACTCTCTAATTTAGCTCTCTGTGTTGCTGAACAGTAACACGCTGTTTAATCTACAGCAAACAACACTTGATTGAACTTGAATTGATTGACTCAATTTCATTTTATGAACCGCGCCAAAGGACAATAAAACAACTGATGACATGTTGATTACCCAAGGACACAGGAAACCACATGAAGGTAAAAGGTAGAGGTATTGAAAATGGGCTTCTTTGTGTTCCCCGCAGGGCTGAAAACATTTATTCATTCCTGAACTGGCATTGATGTTTCACCTGAACTTACAAAGATATGCCAGTAATATTATGAAGTTTCCAGGAAATTATTTGTTGTGGCATGATCTGCTAAAATTAATATTATTAGTAAGCAGTAAGGTACAAGATGCTGTGCTGTATCGTAAATAAATAAAAATAATATAATAAAAAAACATATTAAAACTAAGAAAATATGTACTGAAATTGAAACAAGTTTGTTAAATATGGTCCTTCTGCTAAAAAAAAAAAACTGTTCCTGACAGCAACAGTAAACACAAGAGAATGTTCCGAACATGGCTCTCATCTAATGGACCTTAAATACGAACGAAGAATAGCAGAGAATAGCTTATAATCCGCTGCATCATTAATGTTATATATTATATTTTCTCACACACATACATCTGCTTATCTCTTAGCATGACAAAATGTCAGTTTTCTGTCTTTTAGTTTCAAATCAGAATGAAGATTGCAAGCATCATTAGTGTAAACTAAACTAAAAGATGCAGTAATAGTAATATAAACTGCAAGCTTTCACATACGCACATTCCAGGCAGGGTTTTGAGCCCGTAAGTCACGACTTTAAACCACGACTCATGCAAAAATCCCTAAGCGCAAGGAATTGTGGTAGCTATATGTAAACAAAGCAGTGTGGTGGACCGTGGAATAAAATGTTGTTCCAGGGTCAACAAAATATGTTGACCCAGGGACACGCCGAACTCAGCAAAATCAGGATGTGCGCATAAGCACCGCATTTGTAGGGGCTGCCATTGTTGTTTCGCGGGCTATGTGACGTCAGAGCTCAGAACTGGGAGTACATCGAACTAGTACGAGTTCACGGGTGGGAAGTCACGGGTTTGACTGCCGTTGCAGTGCACTTTCATGAGTAGAAGTTTGGAAAAGTTTGGGTTACGGGTTGCCTGGAATGCAGCATTAGATGGGGAAGGGCGTGGTCTCATTATTAAAGAAGAAAGATGCAACATAGCGCCAGCAGGGGTCAATCAGACTCCATTAAATAAATGACAGACATTTAATTTGACTGAATTACATAGTATATGGAACGGTTTTATGCTGTATTAGTGATTGTTTATGTTGCTAAGGGTGTTGCTCAGTGATACGCAGAACCGTTGGGTGAAGCGGCCATAGCCGTGCTGTATTGAGAATAAAACACAACTGCTGACCAATCAGAATCCAGGAATGAAACTAACCATTTTATAAAAACTTTTATAAGTTCTGCATGACAATAGTCTACCTACATCCTGATACCTAAACTTAACAACTATCTTAGTAACTATAAATAAGCAGCAAATCTCAAGTTTATTGGGGTAAAATCATAGTTAACAGTTTGTTAATTGTGAAAATTAGACTTTAAAATAAAGTGTGACCTTTTTGTATTCAGTGTTGGTACATTAACTTTGACAGCCCTAAAATACTAATAATTAAATGGAAACAAGATAAGCTGTGGTGTCTGGGGAATACCATTACCATGCTACATTTTAAATCTAACTGAAATAATAAATATCTGATTTAATAAATAACTGATTTTAGTTTTAGTTTCTGATACATGTATGTTTTTCCACTCTTGAACGTTTTTAATATCAGTGTTTGGAGCATTAACTTTGGCTGCCCTACAATTCTAAAACTCAAATTAATAAAATACACTAAACAAAGAAAACTCAAATGAACAATGATTGAAGTTTTTTAGTACTACTATATTTTTCATTACTGACTAAATCAGAAAGAGAAAAAAAACACAATAACCCTGGTTTTCCTTCACTTTTAATTTCTTCAAATCAGATCATGACAGGAAGAGCACACACACACACACACCATTTGTTTACTGAGGAATTCAGACTTTCTCTTTCCTGCTAGTGTTTTTAACAGACTCATATTCATAGATGCCCTTTAAAGGTCAGAATGAAATAAACTACTGATGATTATCTCAGTGGTGCACAAAACAACAAGAAACAACTGTAAACACAAACCCCTGTGGACCTCCGCCGCTGTTCCTTAAGGCGGTGGAGTGCAGGGACTCTGAGCTTACACCGGCCTTACACTTCAGCTCTGTCAGCGAGATCCTCACAATGGTGCCTCATGGGAGAATAGAAAGAGAAATGAATGAGTGGATAAAGCAGCCAGACATCACAAGGAAATCAATGAGGCTTCATATTCTCAGAGATGGCCCGATTACCCTGTGGGCTGCCTGTCATGTTTAGGTTTGATGTCCATTGTCCTTTTAGATGCTATCATTAATCTCTCAGTGTTCTTCAGTTCCTTTGAAAGAGCAAAAATAGAGTAAGTAACTCGGAGACTGCCTAACATTAAATGAAAGTTAAACACTCTGTGGTATTGAAATCGGATAAAATCTGATGCAGTCGAGCATTGATGCCTTGTACCTGCGCCTCGTGAGATTTACGAAGTTAAATAAGATCCACTATACAAATAAATTTTCAAAGCCTTCGAGATTTCTATTCATTTCTGTGCCAGTTGTGGTTTTTAGAGAAAATCTGACACCTAGGATTAAAGCTGACATATGATTTGGGATGGTTCCTAAGAGGATATATAATTAACTTGCTGTATAATCAGCAAGCACATTCTCCTTTGTGGATCATTCCAAATGATGCCTTGATAAACGGTCGCTCAGCTTAAAGAAGGTGTTGATTTTTCTTTTGTTAGGTGGTAAAACAGCTGTAATTAAAAAGACAAGAGCAACATGGCTTGTCATCTTCTCAATAAATTTGATGAGATCATTTTCTGCTACACCTCTAGAGAGTTTTTGGACTTTTTTCGTAACTGGCAAACCAAGTGATATTGGACTGCAAAGACAAACTTGAAACCAAAATAATTATATACCGCTAAGCAACCTCACAATGTCCAACCACCCACGTCCACACACACACATCCACACTGTTTCTAACAGCACTGCACTCTTGTCGCTGAGAATCCTCTCTGAGCCTTGCTTTCTTAAAGTAGATACTGAAACTCCTGAGAGAGACACTTGTGGCATGAAGATTTGTGTGTGTCATGCAAGAGGATGTGAGACGGGCCAAGCCGAGATGTCTGGTGATTCTGGTGATGTACTCATCCAGAGCATAAACAGAGCCATGGATATTTCTCTTTCAGCGCCTTAGGGCCATTACTGGAAAAGCACAGACATGCTTATGCATCTGTGATGAATATGTTTTCTTTACGTTCAGAATGTTGCCGGTTCTAGCCTTGTCCTGTTAACCTGAAGAGGTTTGTGTTCAAATGTGTGTGTGTGTGCGTGTGAGTAGAAAACTATTCTGCAAGGAAAGTAATTCGCTTTCAACAACCAATGCAATCAATATTTCAGACTGCAATGGTTTGCAAGCCAGAACTCATTAAATGGGTGAGTTAATAGTAATTCAGACCAATGATGCAGGATCAGTTATTTCACTATAATACTGGCCTAAATTGTATCTAATTGTGCTTGCCCATTTCCCCTAGTTTTACATTTTCTGTAAATCTTTTAAAAACACATATCTTAAAAAATATATATATATATACAGTGGGTATGAAAAGTATTCAGACCCCCTTAAATTTTTCAATTTGTTATGTTGCAGCCATTTGCTAAAATCATTTAAGTTAATTTTTTTCCTCATTAATGTACACACAGCACCCCATATTGACAGAAAAACACAGAATTGTAGACATTTTAGCAGATTTATTAAAAAAGAAAAACTAAAGAATCACATCCTAAGTATTCAGACCCTTTGCTCAGTATTTAGTAGAAGCACACTTTTGATCGAATGAGTCTTTTTGGGAAAGATGTAACAAGTTATTCACACCTGGATTTGGGGATCCTCTGCAATTCCTCTGTGTAGATCCTCTCCAGTAATTGGGTTTAAGTCAGGGCTCTGGCTGAGCCATTCATGAACAGTCACATAGTTGTTGTGAAGCCTCTCCTTCATTATATTAGCTGTGTGCTTAGAGTCATTGTCTTGTTGGAAGGTAAACCTGGTTTTCTCCACACATATCACTTAGAATTAAGGACAAAAAGTTCTATCTTGGTCTCATCAGACCTGATACTGTTTTGTCTTTGATTGTTGATCCTCAGTGTTACTTTATGTGTGGGAAATACCCTGCCTGTTCATTTGCCTGTTTGGAATATTAAAGTTTTGTCATTTCATGAATTCCTATCTGCCTTCCTATCACACCCTGACAGTACCGCCCCAGTGACAGCTTTTGTACCTTTATTTCTGAGAGAGCATAGACATGGAAATCTCTAACTTGTCAGTCTGTATATGTGTGTTGTCACTTAATATAACAGCTGAGAATCTGAACTGCATGTAAAAGTGTTTGGATTTTGCTGAAGCCAGTCGATTCAAACAAGCTGCTTTCTTCTTGATGTCATGAGATAAAAACACAACAAAAGGATTTACTTTCTGTTTTAGGTTGCATGCACATTACTCCATTAGCTTGACAACTATTTTTGTTCAGTCTGTTTACATTTTTTCTTGTTAATCACTATGTCACATCAGACTAATGCAAGAATACACGGTAAAAAAAAAAAAAAAAAACATTGGTGTAGAGACTATTTTTATTCAGAAATTGCTATAAGGAAGAAATTGCTACAAGGAAGAAATGGTAAGCAAGTAAACATTACAATAATAAATAGCATTTTCTTGTAAAAACGTACTTCAATATTCTTTGTTTTATTCACAGATTGAACAAGCAGTTTTTATAGCGTATCCACAATCTCCATTTTAAAACATTGCTTGCAATAACCTTTCCTCACTTACATAAAGTATTGTTTTGAAAGCAGAAAGCAACACAAAAGACCTGCATCATCGGTGTGAGTGTGAGTGGGACTGTGTTACCTAACTAAACAGCCCACTATATCAGTTTACTTGCGACTTGTGTCTGACCAAGTGTTTTTATAAAAGAAAATCAAGTGCTTTCATTTTAAAAATGAAACATGGCACAGAAACAATCAGTACTTATAATGTGTTTAATCAATCTGAGCACTTTAGCTACACATATAGGTAGGGATTATTCACTAGTCTTTGGTAATCTTCCAGTTTTACCCAAATCTACATCCCATAGATTACACATGATTCATGGCCCTCCGTAAAATTGGCAAAGAAGTCATTGTGTGGTGATTGAATGACATAGACATATCTATCTAGTGCAGACATCTACCGAAGATTGAGTGGAATGATTCCAAATATTCTGTCCAATTCAATCAAAAAACAGCTTAATACAAGCACCTATTTATTCTCACATACAAAGCACCCTATGTGATTAAAGCCACAATGGGAACTACCTATGATTTTTACGATGTGTGACAAGCATAGTATAGGCTACTTTACTCTCTTCCTATTCAAACATCGCAAATGAACATTGTTGATGCTCAGCATATTTTTCTATGCAGTATTCTGCACATGTTCGGTAACCTAAATGGCAATTTATCCTCAGAGTGAGTTGTGTTAAATTGCTCAAGGCTGGGCATTATAAACAGTGGTTCTGGGTTTTTGTCACACATCTCTGTTTGATTTATAGACCGGTGTCACACGCTCAGCCACATAGAGCTTTCCTTTCCTTGCAGTGAAAATAAGATCATGCCGGGTTTTTAATGTTATCGTTGGATAGATAATGATTCCTGGCAGTGTGACACCTTCCCAAACCAATTTGTGGGTTTCCACTCTTAGGTGGCTCATCATTCTTTAGCAAAACAGCCTGTCAGAGGTGAGTCAGGTTTTCTTAGAGCTGATCAAATTCTGATTCATGTTGCTGATTCACATAGCTAGAACTCACTGATAACATAAGAGATCTTAATTAAATGTCCTGCTCATAGTTTGAATGCCTTAGACTTTACCTTTAGATCATCTTCAAATGAAGTGATAAGCCATGATCGCCTCAGGATTACTGAGTGTTTTAATTGCCTGCTTCAGCTTGTCATACATGGCCTACACATATAGTCATCACCAAGTCATTGCGACAGAAGGCAGAGCCATATTGAGCTTCATAATTTTTACCCTAATCATTTTTATTTGAGTTGAAATATACACTGTAGGACAAAATTACTGGGACATGTGACCATTACAACATTACAAATGAAATGCATTATAAATACATAGACTAATATCAAATGGGTCCCCCTAAGAGCTTCCAATCTTCTGGGAAGACTTTCCACAATATTTTAGTGTTTTGGGTTTTTTTTGCACATTGATCCTGTAGAGCCTTAGTGAGGGCAGGCACTGATTTTTGATGAGAAGGCTTGGCTCGCAATCTTCGTTCCAGTCCATTCCAAAGGTGTTCTGTGCAGGTAAGTCAAGTTCTTTCACAACAAACTCATCCAATCATGTCTTTATTGCCCTCGGATAGTTCACTGGTGCACAGTCACGCTGGAACACTCAACAGACTCACCTGTCAGAGATGTTTGATTCGTCACTCCATCTAACACTTGACATTGTATTTGGTGATGTGAAGCTCACCCATTGAATTACATTCATGCAACTTTTAAGATCCAGGCAATGCAGCTCAACACTGGGTAACCCCACTGTCACATTGTGACACTGTGTTCCTCTTCACAGCTCAGTTGCTGCTGTTCCTTATTTCTTCCACTTTCCAGTAATACCTCTTCCAATAGACTGTTGAATCTTTAGCAGGGATGCAATTTCACAAAATGGCCATAGGCTACTGGAAATTTGGCATTCAATCAGCAACTCACCTGACTTCACTGAGGTCTTCAGAATGACTTTAGATAGTACAGACAGAAGACAGTATGAGATAAATAGTGACCATGTTATGATTGGATATTTCAGTTTATTTTGTTCAAATAAAACCAGTAGGCAGTAGTCACACAACAACAGAAGTGTACCGGTCTTGAGTGGCGACGTTACATGTATTCTACCAGCACGATTAACCAGCTGTGCTGAGAATTCTGGGATGAGAACGTTTAATAATGTTGACATGCCGAAAAAAGCTCAAGTGGAAATGTAACTGTAAACATTCCTTGCCGTTCAGAAACGCTATAGAAATGGTGGGGGGAAATTATAGGTATATCCAATTGAATTTGACAATAAGCATCCCAGTTTAAATGAGGTGAAACACAAATAGCCTATATTATGTTTTGAGTGTTGTTTGTGTATCAAAAGACTCATTTTCAACGAATGCAAGGTGAATGAAATAATAAAGGTGTTCCCTGCTTAGTGTGTAGGAAGTATGAAACACTGTCTCTCATTGCGCGTCTCAGGAAAGACTGCAAAGCGTTTATTATCCAATTCGTTAATTATGTCGTTAGAAAGAAAGGCTTTCAAAGAAATTCGGTAAAAAAAACAAAAACTAACTTGTTGACATTTACTGACGGACCTCAGAGAACGCTGCGGCAGGACTTCAGAGATAGAGAAAGAGAGAGGGAGGGTGCGTGTTCGTGAGGGAGAGAGAGAGAGAGAGAGAGAGAGAGAGAGAGAAAGAGAGGATGAAGAAAGAGAACAGAGAAGACAGCAGCACAAAACGGGACAGTGTACTCTTGTGTACTCGTTGTTTCGCACTAAGTAAATCAAATAATAGATATGTTTGTTCTCATGTGCTTATAATGCAAAGCCTTCTGTGCTTTTTAAAGCGATATACGCTATAAAGTGTGTTCTCATCTAGCTTTGGAGTCTAACGTAACTATACATGATCTTTAACCATATGAAAGGCGCAACGCACAGTATGCAATACGTAAGTGAACGACTTCAAAGTAAAAGTTATTTTGGATACTCGACTTGAAACGGACTGGCGACTTTGATTTGAAGTCTCCCGCGTGATGAAATGATGAAAACCTGCAACTTCAGCTTGGTAAGTTTTTGAAACACCTGACGATATCTTTCTCAGTCTGAATCCGTAACGATGGGTGCTCAGAATACAGCGACTCTCGTTTGAAAAAATCTCGGTAAACATTTATGCGTGTCAGAAGGTCAATTAAAACGTTAATGTTTAGTACGTTCATTTTGTTAACAAAAACGGTGAAATCATAGAAAGCCTGTTGGTTTGGTGTAAAGGCTGAATGTGTATGAATTACATGAGGTGATGTTTGTTTCCTGTCTGTCCTGAACCATGTTAAAAATAGATGTGTTTTGGAAAATGTTTACTGGTTTATAGCTTGTGTATTGGCCATTAGTTAGTTCATGCTGTTTTTATTTATCTAAAATCGTACCAGGTAGACATGGTATCATGTTTCAATACGCAGATAGCATATTAAGCTGACATTTCTACTGGAAATGTGCTCTAGTAGCATCTCATATAATCAGTTATCATCATGATTTATATTAGAAGTTAATACAAACCTGAGGCAAAGAGAAAGTAATAATGCACCATCAATGGTTTATAGATGCATTCCCTGTCAAAAACACATCCAAAATGGGTACATAAATAGTTTCTAGCACAGTCGAAAGTCAAATCTTACAGCACATGACCAGTCAGACCATGTTTGTTTTCCTAACACCCCTAAGCACTTTTTTTTTTAATGAAGGAAGCCCACTGTGGTGTTAATTAACAGCCTTAATTACCCCTGTGGTGTGATGCTCAATCCATCAGGCTGAGTTTTTGAATGTCTGAGCAGCATCGTGCCTGACATGGATGACCATTGCTAAAGGTCATGGCCATGATCAGCAAGAATGTGTGTTTGAGTTTTACAGTCTACCAGGATGTGTAAAGTCTCAGCAGCGGTGTAGTAATGTAGCTTACGAAGGACAGAGCAATACTGGTCAATGTAGATTACGAAACGACAACGTCCTTCAATCACATATGCATAATTGCTCTTTTCTCCTCTCTCACTTTTTTGCCTTTCTCTCGCCTCTTTCCTCCCGGTTTGTCACCCTCCCTTGTCTGATTCTCATGCCAACACACCACACACACACAGGCACATCTGCAGTGTGCGAGATGGACAGATAGCTGGTGTGAAAGGGGAGCATATGTGTTGGCTCTTTGAAAGCTCAGCGTGAATCGTCAGCAGATAGCTGTGACCTCTCCGAGCAAATCCTCTGTCCAAACCTACCCGAATGACCAGACCTGATGTACAAATGTGAGAAATAATTGCATGTAGGCATTCTGAAACGTGATGAAGCCAAATCCGGTGGGAAATGCAGAGACATGTTAGTTTACTGTGGTGACTCATTTAAAGAAACTTTTTTACCTTTTTAATTACCACAATGCTGAGTCAAGTTTATTTTTCTGTTGCAAAGGTTTTGCCATGTGGGAGGAATATATTGTTCTCTGTTATTGTGAGATTTATCATGTTTGTTTCTCTCTAAAATCAGCTCTCAGCTTTAATTTAGAAATGTTTTGGATAGACACTCACTGTTTAAAGGTGCCATAGAATGGAAAACTGAATTGACCTTGGCATGGTTGAATAATAACAGTTCAGTACATGGACATAA
>JAUCMS010000031.1:9536361-9584369 GCA_032357445.1 Enteromius radiatus | reverse complement strand
ATTATAAGATTTCTAACAGAGTCAGTGAATTATTGATTTTTATCTGTTGGTATTTGATAGAATCCATGATGCCATGTCTCTAAATAAGTTGTACAGGATCTCCAGCAGAAATATAGACCCACAACATCAAAAACACAGCAGTATACTTTCTACACATGAGGTACTTTTTATCCCTGTGTTCACCAAACCCATCTTGAGTGATTGCTGCTAAAAAACTATTTTTTTTAGTTTCATCTGATCAATGAATGAAATCTGATCAAATGAGTCCCATTTGGAGTTCCAGTCCTGTCTGACAACTGAACATGCTGGAGATTGTTTTTGGATGAGTGAGGAGAATTTTTCTTAACCCCTCCTGAACAACATGTGCTGATTTAGGAGCTGTTTGTCTATTTGTTTTTAAGGTTTTCTGACCCTGAGACTCAACTATTTTCTGCAATTCCAGCTGTGGTTCTTGAAGAGTATTTAACCACTCAAACTCTACTCCTTGCCGTGTATTAGGATGAAATACACACGTTCTCTTCCAGGCAGTTTCCTAACATTTTATGTTGAATTTTTATTATTTCCTTGATGGTGGAAATGGAAATTTTTACTGATCTAGCTCTTTTCTTAAAGCCACTTCACTAATTGGTGAAGCTCAATTATCTTTTGCAGCATACTGTATAAGAAAGATATTCTTTGTTTTTTGTCATTGTGTTGATGATTAAGGGACTTTGGGCTTTGTTTTCCCTCCTATATATATTTCTGTGAAACAGGAAACCAGGGCTGGATATTTTCATGTTCATAATCACCCTGGAGTGCTCAAAATTGTGAATATGAATGGGAAAATACTTCAGAGATATTTTACTCCTAAAAAATACTAGGGGTGCCAGTAATTGTGGCCCACATGTATTGGAGAAAAACATTTATTTCACAATGAGTTTTTCTCCCCATTTCAATTGTTTTACTTCAATGATACAGTAGGTTAGAATTTTGTGAATTTTTTGAATGAAAGATCAAAAGGATAAACAATGCAGATTTATTTTCACAGCCATCTTTGCTCAGATTTACCAAGGGTGCCAATATTAATGGAGGGCAGCGTAGTAACCAAAATTCTCTAAATGTGTTCTGGTCCACATAAGTCTAATAGTAGCTCATATGAAGCTCTGGCTGTTTAATTTAAGTCTCCAGTTGCTCCAGTCACTTATTTTCTACATCGGTAGCCTTTTACACACATCAACACCCTGAATAATACCACTTGTCCACTTATCATTGCTCAAAACTTCACGAAGTTCAGAGCCAAAGCCAAACACAAAAACAAGGGCGAGAGTGGGAGGAGATGATGTTGAAAGGCAGAAATGGAGGAGGTCAAACGGTATCAAAGAGACATGTGAAGCCTGCCGGCATAGTTCGCACCAAGTTTTTTTCTGTTTTTTTTGGTGCAAATGTGACACTTACCAGACTTGACAGGAGAAGAGAAAGGTCAGAGAATCTCTCAGTTGGGCCTTGGGTAGATTTGTATTACAGTTTTTGACCTACTTGTTGGACACAGACATTTACATTTCAAATTTACAATTATGTACCAAGCAAAGTCTTTCATACAAAAGCAACTACTAAGACAAAAACAAGGAAGAGGAAGAAAGGTAGAAAAGACACATGTCCTTGCAGAAGTGTAAAGATCTGACCTGATTATAACTTCTTGTAAGAAATGAAAAAGTATAGCACAAAAATACCTACTGTCGAGTCTAGGACATACAGTCACCTTGGGGATACAGGACAAAGTCACCTTGGGCAACCATTTACCAATGTGCCACATTCACACCACACACTTGCTTTTGTATTAAATGAATATAGACACCCTTTAACATCTAGTTCTAAAGGACTGGAATGTTTCCAAACAAAATGATATAGTTTACGTTATATTTTTCTAGAACATAGATAATGTGATCATGAAGGTTCAGTTCAGACCCCTGTGAAGCAGAATTTTGCTGAGATGTTACTCTTTAACATAGCCTTTGCACTTTGTCCCAGCCCAACTCACCTCAGTAAATTGGCAATGACAGTCCCTCTGCCCTCAGGCCACAGTTTTGCCCACAATAGCTTGATCTTCAAAAAGAACACATTTTTTTGAAGTTTGCAAAGTCTCTATTAACTCAATAAGGTAGATCCCAAAGACCCATCTGATCACATGTGTCCCTACAGAGGGTATAGAAACACCACAGTCCCAAATTGAAAAGCTTTAGCACAACTTCAATCCTTGTTCATACCTTCCAGGAGTGCATCAAAACCTCCTACGGTTCCTAGTAGTTCTGTTATCAAATGCCCACAAAAGGTGCTTCTTAATAGAAAATGTGTGAAATGGTGGTACTTACCTGGTGAATCATCCAGAGTGGTGGAAGAGGCACAATGGTTTTTGTTAACTCTGGACCAGTGTTCCTCCTACACATTTGAGCTGCATCTAAGAAGACAGAAAAGATTTGCAGTGTATGTGTTAGTGTCACACTGCCTCCAAACATGTCCTGTAAAAATGCATGTTGAGGAGATTTCAGATTTCTCACCACCAATTTGTATGTATTTTATGAAGTGGTTAATTCGTAAGAATCTAATTTGTAAGATTTTGATTGATTTCTGTGATGGGTAGGTTTAGGGTTGTTCATTTGTATGAATTCCTACACTCTCAGAAATAAAGGTACAAAAGCTGTCACTGGGGCGACGGTACATGTTTGTGCCTAAAGTGTCCATTTTGGTACCTAAAAGGTACATATTAGTACTTAAAGTGTACATTTTTTAACTTAATCAGTACAAAAGTGTACCTTTTTAAAGGGGAACCGACCAAGTGACAACTTTTGTACATTTATTTCCGAGAGTACAACTTTGCCACCCTGTAAAATACATATGATTTTATTTATTTATTTTTCAGATCATATGAATTTGTATAAATTAGCCACATCATAAAATATGCACATACTGGAAGGATCAGCTAATGGCAACTTTAATTTTGTTAATTAATTTAAAATTAATGTTCAGCTCTTTGTCTCATTTTGATAAATGCACTGATCTTTTGTTTGAGTCATGTTGGCTTGCTATCTGCAGCTGTAACTGAAACAAGTCGTAAAAGAGCCTTGTAAACAAAAAGTTGTTCGAAGCAGTGTCACATTGACTAAATGGTCCCCAGTCCATCCGCCTGTCACAACAAGAAAAAATATTGGAAGACTTAGATTTAACTTATTACGGATGGAGCTGGAAAGCAAGTCTTCCTCCAACAAGACTCAGATATGAGTGAGGATATGAAAACTTTGTGTGAGAGATGTTATCCCTCAGTAGAGCTTGAGTTTAGGTTAGAGTTGTTTGCTACACAAAATACAAGTACACGCACAGAAATACAAGGATATGCCACTCAAACACTCCACTGACGCACATCTCAAAAACATACAAGACTGACATCATTCAATAACATCCAGATCTGCTCTGTTACCATGGCTGCAGTCTGTTTCATTTTATAACCACTGGCAGATAAATTGAGTGTAAAAAATAAATAAAAATAAACCCTCATCCCTGACCATTTTCCACTCACAGAACAAACAATTCTCTTACTTCATTAAGTAGAGCTATAACTGTATTTGTTCTGTACTTTTTATTAGCATCACATATGTTTTAATACCGAATTGTTTGTTGGCTTGTTCTTGTACGTGCACGCAATGCAGAAGCTCCACTTTCTTTATTAAAGGAACATTTCATCCAAAATGTAAAATATTAGCACAATTTCCTTACTCTTGTGCTGTATGACATGCTTCTGCAGAACATAAAATGACAATATTAACAATGCTTCAGTGTGGTCTAAAACAACATTGGACTCTATTGACTTCTATTGTGTAAAACCTATTTATTTTTTATCAAGACTGAACATGAAGTGAACAAAAATGCCAAGTTTAGTGTTGTAAAACAGTGGGTTGAACCTGAAAATGTTTTGCTGCAGTTCACACTTTTGCACATTAGGTTTACATTGAGGCAAGCTTTCATTATATTCATTATAATTCAACTTGTTTTTGGATCTACACACCTGAAGGCGTTTACCTTTTTATTCTGGATGCGTGTTTGGTCCTAAGCTATTTCCTCTTTTAGTTTGTGCCATCAAGTCAAGCACAAAATTCCAACCAGAAAATTGACAAATAGAAGTCGCCAATTAAAAGGAACAAAAGGCATTTTATAATCTTACGTGCATTTGAGTGTCTGTGAGGATTTGGTCAGTAGCGGCAATAATAGTTGGCAAGACATTTTGTGTTGTGAAATTACAGTCTCAAAGTCTCCTTCCTTCCTGATATATTGACCTGGGTTTTAAATTTTGTTATTTTGACTTTCACCAATTACACATAACTGAACAAAAGGGGAGAAAACGTTGGGCCAACATTTGGAGCATGGTAATACCCTGGGGTTGGCCTCATTAGCGTGCAGCCCGTTGGATCTGCTGGTGTGAAGATAATCCGCTGTTGTTTCCTGCCATCTCACATGCAGTATATGCTAATGATGACACTGTTTTACAGAGATACAAGCCACAACAACATCACTACCTTCTGTTCTTTAGTTTGTAGATTGTAAATCCCATTTAATTTTGAAGTCCTTTACCAGTACTCACATGCTGGCCACATTTCATATTGTTTTAGGCTACATTATAGCATCGACTATTGCTTGTTTTTTTTTTTTATAAACGAATACTTTTATTCAGCAAGGATGCATTAAATTGACCTAAAGTGACAAAAAGATGTTTCACAAATTTCAACTTATAGCAACATTTAAAACATATATAAAGAAAACAGTTTTTTTATCATGAAAAATAGTTGATAATATTGCTGCTTTTAAAAAAAAAAAATCTCTAAGGGGAGAAAGTGAGGGTGAGGTGGAATTTAATTTCTGTGGCAGTCAGTTTTATTCCACAAATTTGTGTAATTTGAGTTTAACTTGTACTGAACCCAGGATGGCCATTTTATGCATATTTTTTGTGCTATGTATTGGGTTAACCTCCAAGTTTTGTTGAGAAGCTTTGCGTTCTTCCTGGCTACTACACCAACATAATTTACCAGAAAAGGTGTCGGGTCCTGCTGGGATGTATGACCTTTATGCTTTCAATTACAAGTACGGAAATGGCATGTTTAATACATGAAGGGCAGTGGACATGTTTTCTTGGCAGAATTTCAATTTCTAATCTGAATGCTTGGCCCTAAAAGCATGACACACTGTAGAATATAAATTGCACCACAATTATTATTTTTTTTCACTTTTAGTTTGACATGTACAGAGACATGACATGTTTTGCTATGACTTGCAATAGACTTTTCTATAAATATTCAGATATGTATATCCCTATGCGTGTGTATCGAAAAGGCAATGTGAGTGTGTGTGCTCAGCAGCACATCGGAAACCGCTAGTGTTTTAGTGAAAATGCTGGCAGGTGATGTGACTGATGTGTGACCTGACGGCAGGAGAGTGAGCTCCATGGTTTGGTTTCTTTTTTCCACCAGGTCAGAGCCAGAACGCTTGCAGGTGTCATGGCACATTGTTAGTCAGACACAGGTACTCTGGAAGCTCCTTGGTGACAGGTTTCCCCTTGAGGCTCTATAATACTCTAGATACTCATCAATCAAAGCCTCAGTCTGAAAAGCAGAGCCAAGGGTAAAAAAAAATATGTTAATGGAGGCAAAACCTACTACGTAAATTTGCAGGTTTTTAATGAAGATATCAGAAAAATAATAAATTCAATTTGTGAGCATGTATCTTGATTTGTACATGCACAATGGATGTTATTATGGTGGGTTGGTTTGTGCAAGAAAAAAAAAATATTGCTTTTTAATATTTTCAAGCACTTCAGGCTTTTTCATGTATGCTGCAAAATGGTGTGTAGGAAGATTAAGAGCTCTGGAATCAGACAATTTACAGCTGCTAGCTAACTCTGCACTAATTTAAATACAGTAAATAATCATAGATTGATCTTCTGATTCACAACCATTCAATACTCTTATATTTCTAATCTGCAAGGGCTCTTTCTTCTTTCTCAGTTTAGTCATTTTCTAATTTTATATGTATTATTTGATTTTTATGTAAAATATATTTTTAAATATTATTCATTGTACATTTTACATATACATTTTTAAACATTATACAGCTCTACAGTTTAATTATACGTTATACAACAATAAATTCACTTTCAGAAAGACCCATGCAATAAAATGTTGACATTCAAGGCAAAACACTGTTGTATTATGTTTTCCAGCAAATTTAGGCAGTCAGAACTTCTTACTAAGCTATATTTCCTAAAGATTAACTGTTGACTAAGGACCAAACGATATGTGTCATGTCTGATGCTGATACCGATAAGTACAGATCAAGTTGGCTGATATTTTTAAACCAATATATTTGTCTGGTTTAAAAATGAATGCAAATTTAAGAATAAAGGGCTCTGACAAAAACTTTGATTAAAGGTTTTAATTTATTCAGCAGTTTTGAAAATGACGGATAACCATAAAAAAGCTTAATATTGACGCCAATAATCGGTTCACCCCAAGTAATAAAGTTTCCTCTTGCTTTGCCATTCTTCATTCTCTTTCTTTTTCTCTCTTCCAGATCTTCATTTGGATTGAATCCTTTAATCTGGACTAACACCTTCACGAGGACAATATTCAAAACAAGAACTAATACAGCTTGTGTTGTTTCAAGAAACATCACCTATCTTTAAACCATTTGCAGTCATCAGTGGATCTACAGGAAATAAAGGAATATTCTGTCCCATTAGTCTGAAACAGCAAAGCCTCTGCAGACCAACAGGAGAATAAATTTAAAAGTCTTCCAGTAGTTCACAAGAGCCAAAATTAAAGGATTTTCAGTTCTCATGGTAGAATAAGAGACCATAAAGAAAATAATGAGCTGTGATTTAAGGGCTAAAGGAAGATTGTTATAACTCACATTCAAAAGCAAAGGTTAAAACTGCTTCCTTGTTTCGTCTGTGGCATTTAACTTTCTGTGCACGTCAACATACTGCACACAAAAAAAAACATTAGAAACAGTCACAGTATCTTTAGCCATGAATTACAGCTCACATTTATCAGCCATGACCTTCACAAAGGCAAAGCATCAACAATACCTGAAACTAACAAACTAAATTACATTTTTATCCAACATGTTTTCATGGATTAATTGATCCTTTATGCTAAGAATCATGCATAGATGATATGAAGTGCTGATGAACCATGCAACATGGATTTGGTGAATAGCTCATATGAGTTCTTCCTCACCAATGCTACCGTCAGTCCCACAACCCTGGAGTCCTGGGATGACGCTACACTCCTCAGCCTTCAGATCTCCATCTCTGCCATGCTAGCCATCGTCACTTTGGCCACCGCTCTCTCCAACGCTTTCGTGATCGCCACCATCTTCCTCACACGCAAACTTCACACCCCTGCCAACTTCTTGATTGGCTCTCTCGCAGTGACAGACCTCCTGGTATCCATTTTAGTCATGCCGATCAGCATCGTGTACACTGTCAGTAAGACTTGGACCCTGGGTCAGATCGTGTGCGATATCTGGCTATCATCTGACATAACGTTCTGCACGGCTTCCATTCTGCACCTGTGCGTGATTGCGCTCGACCGATACTGGGCCATTACCGATGCTCTGGAATACTCAAAGCGTCGCACCATGCGGCGAGCGGCGCTGATGATCGCCGTAGTGTGGGTGATCTCGGTCTCCATCTCCTTGCCTCCGCTCTTCTGGCGGCAGGCGAAGGCCCACGAGGAGCTCACGGAGTGCATGGTCAACACCGACCAGATCTCTTACACGCTCTATTCCACATTCGGTGCATTTTATGTTCCCACAGTCCTCTTGATGATACTATACGGGCGTATCTATGTGGCAGCTCGATCCAGGATCTTCAAAACGCCGGCGACCAGTGGAAAGCGGTTCACCGCTGCCCAGCTCATCCAAAACTCGGCGGGTTCTTCGCTGTGCTCACTGAACTCCACTTCTAATCAGGAGGGACAGCTTCATCATGGAGGAGGTGGAGGTGGGGGAGGAGGATCTCCTCTGTTCACGAACAGTGTGAAAGTGAAGCTGGCTGATAGCGTGCTGGAAAGAAAGCGCCTTTGTGCCGCCCGGGAGAAGAAGGCCACCAAGACTCTTGGGATTATCCTGGGCGCGTTTATAGTGTGCTGGCTCCCGTTCTTCGTGTTCACGCTGGTGATGGGGGTCTGTAAAGACTGCTGGTTTCATCCTGTGCTCTTTGATGTGTTCACCTGGCTGGGGTACCTCAACTCGCTCATCAATCCAGTCATCTACACTGCCTTCAATGATGACTTCAAACAAGCCTTCCACAAACTCATCAAGTTTAAAAGATGCTACTGATGTTGAACGCCTCTCGTGTGTTTTGACACGTTCATGACTTAATTAGAGGATTTCTGCAGAAAATATCTGAATCCTGTAAACAATCATCGTTCATCAGCTGTCGAGGACCTAACGTACCTTGCCGTTCGTTTACTAACACGCACATAGTGTCTGGTCGATGTATATTACTGTTTTCATGAGACAGCTTGTAAAATATTGTGCCATGTTGTTGATGCTTCCTCGTAGTTTATGAATGCATGCAAAGATTATGAATCCTTCGCTAGAGAGCGACGTTCTACTGTCTCCGTAACTAATAGCTGTCTATAAACTGCCTTATTTACCTGATACAGACTGATATCAATATGAAAGACTATTTATTTTAAAAGAACTCAAATAAATAAAGAGTTGCTGTTCCCATAGGAACAAATATATGGGTCTCCTGAGGACAAAGCTCATGGACATTAGCATAGACTCCCTAAATAAAGATGCTCATTATATAAGATTAAACAAAGCTTTAGGTTTGGTGGTTTTGTATTTTTGTGTGACAGAACTTTGGTGTCAGTTTTGATGTCAGAGTTTGAAGAGTTTTATGATCACGAAGATGAAAAACAGGCTTCGGGCTGCATTGCTCATTTCAGGACATGATGCAGCAGAAGGAGAGCATATAATGATCAAAAGTTCAAATTCTGGATGTACCTGATGAGAGAGAAGGATGTGTTTTGACACAAGGTGCAGCTTTAGGAAGATACTAAAGGAATTTTATGATGTGAAGGTCATTATTTCATCAAATATCCCAATAACGCACCTCTGACTGCAGTGGTATATATGAATAATGGCATCCAGAAAAATTGGCAAATGTTGCCCTCCCATCACTCTTTCTTATGATGAAGGTCAGATGTGTTGGTTCAAAAAGTTTTTTTTGATAAGAAAACAGCAATAAGAGACTGTAGACCTGAGTCAGACAGGAATAATGAGGCATATCCTCTGAACGCGTTGCCCGCAGGCTCTCAAACAGCATTTGAGAGTGCGGGGTAAAGCTGTGCAAGGCTGTTTGGTCGAGATAGATGGTCTGTATATTCACAGTCTGTATATCAACAAAAAAAGCTCCCTCTCACTCATCCACGCAGCAAGTATGAGGTCACACCCCATAAAATAGATCTTTAGAGACTCATTATCATTCACAACCACCAGTAAATCTAAACACGAATGCTTTCTTTCGCTAGGATTCCGTCATGTGTTTGGTACATGAAGGCTGGTGCGATGTGTGTGATGTTTATCAGAGTATGGCCACCATGAGATGGATTAGAAGATCAAACAGATACATCTGCATGATGCAAGGGAGGTACAGTCTGAAAATATATATATATATATATATATATATATATATATATATATATATACACGGTGGCTTTCCATTCACATCTACTGCATTTATTAAGCTAATGACTTTTTCAATCCCCTAAACTTACACTGAAAAACAATTGTTGTATGATTGTCTTTGAAACAACTTTGTTCAGAAAGTGGAAAGGAACCGCAAGTAATTTGACAGTTTGATACAACAGTTTAGCATTAGCATATCTATGTATGTTCTACAGAATAATGGATGTCATACAGTTTTGAAATGACCTGAGAGTGGGTAAGTAATGACACATTTATCTAATATATACAGATCTATAGTTTTTTTCTTTTAATATTTTTTTTTTCATTTAAGTATTACTGCTGTTTGATATGTTCATAATTCCTTAGGAGAAAGCCAAATAGACAAAAATAAGATTATTATTGATGTACTGCAAGAATACTGAGCTGTACAATTAATATGGATAACATGGATCTCACTATTTGGTCTTGAAGAATTTAATATTTGAGCCCATCAAAATCTGTCATTATTATTTGCAGACTGCACAGAAACTGAAAAAAAAATCTCCCAAGAAGTACACTTGTGGAAACTTTATAGCTGCCTAGGACAAACAAGGTTATTTGCTATATTTCATAGACATCTTACTTATGTTAATTATTTTGCGATTCTTGTCTTATACATTTATATGTCAGGGGTACCATGTTTATTTTAGCAGATATAAAGACAGTACCAAGGCAAATGATCTATGGAAGGTGAAACTTGTTTGCATGGGTCAAATCTATTTATTATTTGTTATTCAGACTACACATTATATTTGTTTTAGATTAAGCTTATTCGTCAAGCAAAATGACAGGAAGTGTGTCCTAAACTACTTTCCATTTCTAGTTGCAATTATATGATTATTTTTTTTTACATAATTTCAAATAGCAATATTGCATGTTTAACACTTCAGTTCATATTCAGTTGAAAATAAGAAAATGACTTGGACCTTAAAATGCATTCTTAATTGAGTTCTAAACAGCTGAATCTACCCCAAGCTTTCTAAACTTCTATTTCTTCAGTAAAAAATCCCTTCTTCCTTCCTATAATTTTCTCACGGTTTGCCTTTTTGCTTGATGCATTATTCATTTGCGCTTCGGTGCTCAAAAAACAAATTTGCAAATGAATTAAGTCTCATAAATTAAGATGCATTCATTTTAAAGCACTATCAGTAAACAGAGCCTATTAAACACAGCAACAAATGAGTTTATTGATTTGCAAAACGATATTTACTAGTGTGAGCAGATGAAAAACCATGTGTAAGGCTCCCAAGGACCTGTTTTTCTTCATTTCACGCTTTCAGCAGGATTCCTTTTTTTTTTTCTCAGTTGAAGCGGGGTGTTGTGAGAGAGAGCACTCAATAAGTGAAAGGTAATCACAGGTGACACAGAGACGCAATTAGCTAGATATCTCCTGATTTCAGCCTCAGGAAGCGTTTAAATCGACAGCATCACTGAATCAATTTAAAACAAATGGAAATGTAAATTACAAACAGGCATTACGGTTGGGGGGGGTTCGAGTGGAGAGACGACCTGCCACCACGCTTTAAAGGAAAATAAGCTAGGAGCTTCAGATAACGTTAAGTTTGCACTGAAACCGGATGGAGAGGGTCAGCATGCATTTAACCTCACTGGGTGGTGTCTGTCTGTTCGCACTTAGAGGAAACAGAGATATGGAGAAAGAAGGAGACAAGGGACAAACAAAACGCTCGCACCCACAGAGGAGAGATACGGAGTTTAAATGAGGACAACATTGAACATTACCAAACACTTGCATGCACAGGGAGCACCGAACAAAAACACAGACAGGAGGGAAAAGGACAGCCAAGAAAACAAACAGTTTGCCCTTTGAGTGCACATCGATGAGACATCTCCCTCTGAGAGACATAACTACCGCCTCAAGAACTGCTGTTGGGGAGAAACACAAGCACTACAGCTGGAGAAGATGTGAACATGAATCAAGAAGAGATACCTCTTTTTCTCTTCAGACTGACAATTTGCTTTTGGTGTCCCTCAATGACTCAAAGATTTTCAAATTAATCTGTTATTTACTTCAAATTACTTGAAAAAGCTTACCACTTCACAGACGTTTGCAAACTTTGCTTCTGTTTGGAGTCAGTTATACCTTGGCAAAAGTCACATTTTTAAAATACAGTAACGTAATAAGTGTGCCATTATACTGTATATTATTACTGTAATTAAAAGCTATTATGTAAGTAATTAAATACTTTTAAGATGTCTCTTATGCTAGTCGTTGACCAAGGCTGCATTGTTTTGATGAAATATGCAGTGTGAAGACATCAATATTGTAAAACAATATTTTTATATTTTCTTATTTTCCCAATGTATTTTATTTTAAATATATTCCTTTAGAGCTTTGTGGTGCTCTGGTGCTCAATTTTGTGTTATGTTACTTAATATTTTTTTGTACTTTAAAAAAATAATCAATTTAATGCATCCATACAGCATAAAAGTATTTAATATTAATAATTACATACTTATATTGTCAAATCTAAAACTTACATTTACATTAAAATAAATTAAAATTTAAATTGTTATTTTAAATTGTAATTCTCATTCACAATATATGCAGCCTTGTTTCCATTCAAAACCTTTTTTTTTTTTTTTTTTATGTACCAACCTCAAACTTTTGAACAATAATATATTTATTTATATTAATTTAATATAAAATATTTATTGTGGTTACTGCTGTCCTATTCCTCTCATTCAACTTGTGATTTATTACGAAAAAGATTTTGACTGAGACAAGAAAAGCCTTTTCCATAAAGCATTTCTAAAACAACAGCTCATTATGAGGCATGACAGCAGTAATGATCAGTGCTGATAGTACTGCCTGAAATCCATCACAGCACAGACTGATCTGGCTGAGGAAGGTTTGCTAACAGACGGGAGGTTCTCAGTTGGGTATGCTTCTAATAAGACTCCCTCTCATTCCCAGTTATTACAAACAATCAAGGGACACCACATGAGCCTAGTGGTGTTGTCTTGACAAATGACTTGACTAGAAAGCAAATCTATGACAGATGAAAGGGGATTTTCGAAAGAGAGCAGAAATATTGCGCCAGCACACAGAAGTGAACGGGAGAACATGATGAAGATCAGTAGCCACTCATTCGGAGATAATAATAATTATAGAACAAAAGGTTACTGGAGTCTGACATTAGAAAAGGGCTTTTGTCACTATCACATTGTTGCATCATGAAAAGGGTACTTCACTCTTGGGAAGAGAGGGTTATTAGTCATTACCATAAGGAAAAAAGTTGGTATTTCACTATATGAAACATTCTTCATTTGCTTCCATTTCTTTTGGTTTTACTATTCTTTTAAAGAGCATCCATTGTGAGAATTAGTTTTTCTTTAAATGAATAGTTCTATCAAATCTCCTTCTCATGTCATTACAAACCATGACTTTCTTCTATGAAAGTTTAGCAAAATTTTTACAACGTTTTTTCCATGCAGTAAAACCAAAAATTTACTAAGGGTTGTCAAGTTAAGGAAGAATCAGAAAAGTGGCCTATGTGATTTTTGGAGAACACTTTATAAGCTTAAAGGGGTTATAAATACAACCCTTGTTATTTCTCGGAAATAAAGTAAGTTGCTGTTAACAACAACCTGGTCTCATAAAATATGTACTGTACCTCTGGGCACTTTCTGAACAACACAGTTGTCACATATCTTACTTACATTCCGCCACAGTTTCTAAGAGAAATGTCTACTGAGTGGCGCTAAAACACAGGTTCAATACGTGAACCCTGTTACATTTTATTACATTGATATAGGTAGCCTATATATTGCAGCGAATCAGAACTGAAATATCCATACTGTTGCTAAAAGTTAATACTCTATCATGTTGAAAGTATGCCCTACACTAAATTAAACCCTAAACCGATAGTGTTAACAAATGCATAACTGATATAAAAACACATGTAATTTCCAAAAGCATGGTTAGGCTGAAATCATAGTTTAAATGAAAGTTTGCAGTCAAGGTCACAAACGTACATGGTTGGAACTACAGCTTTGGACTTTGGCGGTTGGAAGAATAGTTTCTTGTTAGTAAAATGCATGGGCTTTAATAAATATGCTCTTGGGCACAAGAAGCAAACTAACACGCGTTACTATCTTTATCTTCCATTATATGTAAATATAAAATGTGTTTTAATTATGTATTTTTGCGCGTCCGTTCCCGGATTATGACGTAAGAGGGAACTCGCAATGATTCAAAGATCAAATAAAGCATAATGACAGTGAACGAAAAATAGTAAATCAGTCAATAGGTGTAGTGCTCTAAACAGCAGCATCTTGGAGATCTCTAATCAGTTAAATAGCGCAAGTTATTCCTCCACCACCTGCGTGTGACGTCATGAACAATGGCCCTATGTTGTTGAACTAAAGTGGTTCAAACGACGGAGATGCGACAGTGTTCGGGAAGCAGTCTTGACTAGCTAGTTTGTTTCCAAAACAATGCATCATTGTGGTTAATCAGCGAGTTACATTGTTGTTCGGGAAACGCACCCCAGGTAGGTTAACAAACATCCAGACACCATCTATAGTTCTGAGAGCAAAATTTAAATGAATATGTAAATATATGGCGGGTTTTCCTCTCAGTAACATAATCTCACCACAAACATAAAAGCAGTGGGAAAGCAGCAGTTAAGAAAGATTGTGATCATAGCGAAGAGGATATGTTTCACCATATCTTCAATTTACCAGCATCATGCCAACAGGTAAGGTAATTAAAATAAATTTGATAGTTATGATGGTTTGATTATAAAGTGTATTTGAGACTGCAGACCAGCAGATCTGGCAATGTGAGAGACTATAGTTTGAATTATTTGGTAAGACATAGCTCTTTTATGTCCTGGACATTCTATCCGCCTACTTTTTCAACACATTTTATGCGAATGTGCAAGACTTTCTGTTCATTTGATGCAGTATGAATAAAATTCATAACATGGTGCAGTAAACACTAAAACTGTCTGCATTACAAATTAAGATAACACAATGATATGAAATGATATGGTAAAAACGCAATTTTGCAATATCGAGCAGCAAAATAAGCTAAAAATAGCTGGAAGCAAATTACACCAAAAGCCAATCAAATACAATTTACAAATGGCTGCGCTCGCTCAGGAAAAATAAGGTGTAGCATTCATTTCATGTCTCAGAATGGAAAAGAGCTTCTCAAAAGTGTGTAAAAAACGCCATAATCTGTGTTTCCAGGTTTTAAAACCCACCCAATTTTAAACTAGCCCTTTAGCACCCATTTTAGGGGTTAAATATCATGTTGTTGGGGTCGCTTCAATCGACGGACATGACAAACAACCCATAGCCAAAGTGATAAAGTAGCCCAATTCCACTGGAAAATCGCAGACTTGGCAACACTGGCCATTATGCACATTTATGACTTTTATGGTTATTTTCAAACAGTTTTCCAACAAAACAAATGTGTTAGTAAACCATAACAGAATGTTTGGAAAGATTTGGTAAATGATGATAGCATTTTCCATTTTATGGGGAAGTGCATCTTTTAAAAGTACCTGGCTAAATGATTGTGAACTGTTATTTACATAACTCATTTACTTCAGAGGTATTTCCTGTGTAGAACAAGATGCGCAATACAAGGGAATGATGTCCGGGAGCATGTACAGCCTCTGCGAAAACAATGTTATGAAGTGATGAGTGATGTGCATTTGTAAAATTATAGAAACAAACTGTCCTTTGGGGGTTGCCATGACAATACCTGCTATATAGGAGCATGGCGTGTGGGCAGCCAGCCCACCATTCACCCAGATCTGTGCTGTCTGTGAGCCATAAGTGATATTTTCTTTGAGTTGAAGGACCTTTGCTGTAAACTTTTGCTGACCCCTTTCATAATGTTGGACCTGTAATCCATACAGTCATTGTAAGATAACAGGATTTTCCTTTCTGCAATGACCTACCTCAGTGGGTCAGTCAAACATTGATATATAACTGTCAGAATGGCATCCATGTGAATGAATCGCTAAAAATGACTAGAGTGCTTGGACTGAGTTTACATAAACCCTTTATATAACACTTTAGGTGTATAAATATAGGCTTTGAAACTTTCAGCTTAGATAAGCACATGCTGATTAATTAAATCACAATGAACTGTATGTCAGTAATTGCCAAGTGTACGGCGTACATTTTAGGACATCCTCAGACCTCAGTCATAAAAGGAAAATGCGTCATGTCTCAGATTAAAAGGCCTTTGTCAATGGACCAAACGGCATCGTGACTTAGACTGAAAGGCGTCTCAAACGACGTCCGGTGTCAGGTCTCGTACAATCAGGCATAGGGTGAAATGGACTCCAGTTAAAATGCATCAGACAAAAAGTCATCAGATGAAACGGATTCAGTTGGAGTGTGACGTGTGGCGTTGCCCCGCCCCGTGTGACATCACATGCACACGGCCCAAGCAAAGCGGTGGTGTGGAACTGTTGAGGATGGCAGATGGAGGTAAGCTGCTTCTGATATTGTTTATTTTAACAATTTTATTAAATGCTAATTACTAATAACTAATAGCTAAGCTAATTACATTTTATGCATTTTAAACATGCTCAAAATACTTGTGGAATGCATGTATCCTCTGAATAAAATTTAATTAGTTTAGCATTTAATAAAATTGTTAAAATAAACAATATCAGAAGCAGCTTGTCTCCATCACTGAGGTCTGAGGATGTCCTAAAATGTACACCATACAAGTGAAGATCATTTTAAAAATTACATTATTGTGGAGGAAGAAAACACTGACAGAGTGTAAATTTAGACCTTTATCCTAAGCTTTAACCCAAAACTAATAAAATGAATTTAATTAAGTGGAGTTAATCGATTTAAGCTTGATGCTAATGCTTGCATGCAAATAACAAAATGTATTTTAAGATGGTAGTATGTAGTACTAATACACACTCAAAAACTTAACTTACAAAGTACACATTTATAGCACATGGTGAAAAAATGCACATCAGGACAAATAAACCAGTAAATCTGTACCTTATTTTACTCCCTTAAAGTCATAGTTAAACCTAAAAATGAAAATCCTTACATATCCGCACCCTAATGTTGTTTTACATGATAAACTAATTTATTTTATATTGCTCAACAAGACTTGGATTAAACACAATGACTTTTTGAAGTTGTGGTTCCAACAGAAGGACAAAACATTTTAGGTTTTCAATAAATGTTTCTCAATTTGTGCTTCGCAGGCATACTTGGGGGTTTTCATTTTTGGGTGAAACATATTTCACTGCAAAACTGACCTATGACATCAATAATAAATTAGCTTATTCTACAGGCCACCCAGACTATTTTACCAGGGCTCTAGACAAAAAATTACTTTAAATTAATAAATGAATTACTACTAAAATTGAATTACTGAGTGGTAGTTGGACATTTTGAGATTACTGTCTTGATTCAGTCTTAGCCAATACGAACTTCACATGCCCTTTTCTGCACTTTCAAATCCCCAGATGTCCTTCATTGATTTCTTCATTGATATCTGTTCGCAGTCTTTTTGTGATTACTATTCTATTGCCCCGGCACACAATCAGAGCATTAACAGACACTTCAGCTCTGCAGTTCCAGAGCTTATGAACATCTGCAACAAGCAAGCATAGCAGATGGTAAACATCTGATACAGTCATTCTTTGCTATCTTACAACTCATAATAGCTTTACGCAGTAGCTCTCTTATGGAAACAACTGCACAACTTTATCAACTCAGTACTTGAAACCTTGAGTAAGGTTGCCAGTATAATCTAGAGAAGCCATTTATCACTACAAGCACTTCTGTAGTTTCCTCATCAGCCTGTAAATCAAAATAGCCTATTTCATACATGTGTAGTCAACGACACCCAACAGTGACTCAGTAACATAAGGTAAAGTGAATGTTAAATGGGCAGAACAACTAAATACCATTATGGCCATATCCACATAGCAAAACAACATGTGAATTGTGTTATTCCCACTGGGACTTGCCGTATCGGAGTGGTCATGTACTGCAAGAAATCTCAGCAAGCCTTCATTAATTTTGATCTCAGTTGGTGTTTCATTATGGTCCTTTCGGACGTTGATGTGTTTGAACAGGCTCAGCGGATCTGCCTTTGTCTTGTACTTCGTCTTTTATAAATGAATAGCATCAGTAAGTTAAAGCGGCAAACCTGGAATGAATTTTACTGCATATATTAAAAAAAATGTTCTGTGCAGAAACATCTAATCTTTACATCAAAAGCACCACGTGAGAGAAGGCTTTGGATACTGGATTAGCAGGTAAAGTGTGGAGATTCTGACATTTTCAGAGGCTGCTGGTGTGATCAAGTGGGCTTGACCCAGAAAAACTGGGAACTGACTGCATTGCTGACAGTCATGAGGTAGCTATACAGCACTTGAAAAGGGTAAAAATCATTTGAAGAATATTTATAATATATTTTATATGTGCAGTACATACATTTTTTTTTACATGTTATGCATTATTCACTTTTTCCCTCACAAAAACAAACTATGGCTTAAAATACAAAAACGTTTAGTTAGTGGCAGTTCTATCTGGGCAAAAACACCTTCTTAGCGAGAGAGGTCAAAGATAAATGGGCATATTAATTCAAGCTAACTGTAAGATGACTAAAATAACCACGTTACAACATAGTTGTGCATCTTTGAACACAGTAAACCTTAGCGTCACCTACAGCAACAGAAAAGCACACCTGAGGCTACAGAAACTCTACAAAACTAGACAGAAGCCTGGCTGGTCCTAATTTCTGCTTGACAAACCATACAGTAGTCTGGCAGTTTGTTTCTGACACATACACACACACGCAAAATAACCAAAACCCACAATGACACTGGCCAAACAAATAAATATAGTAATCAACATGATAAAAACGACAGCTCATTTCCATGTTTTGCAACAAAATGTAATTTTATTATGCACGGCAAGCACATACTCTCCTCAGAGACGCACACATATTAACATACGCGCAAATGTTGTAAGTTACTCTGACGACTTTATCCTTAACATAAACTTAAAAACAACTTGACTTGACTTCTCACAAGCGAGGTAATAACGGCGCTGTTAGTGAAGAAAATTAACCTAAAGTATCACTGTTTTAGGCAAACACTTTTGAAAGATGCACAGACTCGTAATTCACATTGTCTCTCCCTTTCTCTCTCTCTCTCTCACACACACACACACACACACACACACACAAATTCATAGCTATACCTGCATTAGTCTGCTCTGTTAGGTCTAAAATGACGATTTGGAATTAACAAAGGAGGTTTTGGATGAAAAGCGGAAGAAATAATCCTAATCGCAATGGCGTTTGAAGTAGAAAAACCGGACAAATAGGCTATCTTGAAAAACTATCATCTGATCAAGACTCTTGAGCCGAGGTGTGGCAATCATAGTTTAAGCGGAATAATTGACCCTGGGCCGTTGAATTATTAGAAAAATAATGCACACCTGGGGTGTAACAGCCAGTCCGCTTTGCATCGTGAATATATACATATATATATATATATATATATATATAGGCTATATATTTCTGTGCAAGTTAACTGTTAATACTAATCGTCATTATTTTTTTCATTCCTTTCATTCCTTACTTTTAAAAGTTTGTGGTCAGTAAGATTTAGAAAGAAAATCTGAAATAAGTCTCTTATTTATTTTAAGTCGCTTAACAAGGCAGCACTTATTTAATTACAGTGGCCTAAATACAAAGTTCTGTCATGGAATTCTACATGGCACAGTTCTAAATCAGTCTGACATAATGACATTTATTTATGTGGCGCAGCCGATTGGTTATTTTCCTTATGCAGCCAATAACATTCAAATACTAATACTAGTGCTTTCTGTAGCAGTTGCAGCGCACTTCAGAAACCCTCCACCTTCCCCAACTCCACCTGTATAGATCTGCCATGGTGTGATTTAATGTGTTATATATGAAGGGATATTTTGCATGTGTTATATATGCAGCAGTACTTGATGTGTTGGCAGTGGCGAGGCTCAGTACTTGCTGTGGCAGCAGCATAGCAAATCTATTCCACAAAGACATTAAGATTGTTATGACTCATGTACATTACAATGATAAACACGGAGAGGGTTTTTATGATAAAAAAAATAGCAGTATTGTGAAATATTACACTTTAAAAAAAAATGTTTTTGATGTTAATATATTTTAAAATGTAATTTATTCATGGGATTTTTTTTTGTAGCAGGCAAATAAAACAGCCTTGGATGCTCAAGAAACAAAATCTTAAAAATAAAACTGATTGACATTGCTTAAAGCCACAATACTATACATTTTGATGTCCACCAATGGGTGCGCACAGGAAGTAATTTGCCTTGTGACAAATGTGAATATCACAGCAGACCTCCAGCAATTGAATCACAGCCAGTTTCAACAGGGCTTAACAAATTTGACACTTTTCTCAGTGTTCTCAATCCCGATGAGGTTTGTCTGTGATAATCTTGACAGGGAAATGTTCTTGTTGGAAAAATCATACGCAGGCATTCACTCTTCCAGACGTGCTCTCCGAGATATATAATACATGTGCATGCAATGGATGTTTTAAAATTGATCTCAAAGACATTCCATCATACTGAAGCTTTTAGAGAGGACCACAAAAGCTGTTAAAGGTGTTGAAAAATGTACAGCAGCACACCTCTCTCTCCTGAACCCTGACCACTGTCTCACCTGGACTTAACACCTTTCCATTTAGCAGAGCCTCTCCTGAAGCGAACACTTAAAACCTGCCTCTCTCTCTCGTGAAGAAGATGGGTGACAACTCTGGAGGCTGCAGAAACCTTTGCAAGACCTCCTATAACTATATTCAGTTACATGTTAAAGTGCCATTTAAACATTTTCCACAATAACTGTCTTTTCTGTTAAACATATATCTACAACTCTGTCTACTCTGTGGAATAATGTTTCCTAAAACCACAAACCAAATTGCTTCAGAGCCAACTGTTCATAAATAAACCATGATGTGCTTACTTAGACCTTTACAGAATATGTAATTTTTTACACCGGACACACCTGCACCAAATCACTTTAGATTCAGCCGCTCATGAATTAATCATCCTGGATATTTCTGTATTGTGGGTTTTACAGTATTCAATATTTTCAATCCAGTCACACTTGCATTTGTGTTCAAGAGACTCAGGCACAATGCACCATATCATGGTCATGTTCTCATGTATAGATGCCAGGGCACATCGCACTGCATAAAAAGCTGATTTGTCAACAAGATATTGAGAATTTAACCTACCCCCAAACCTGAACCTACCAATTTTTTTGGCGAATATAAAATTATATAAGACACAACTGACCGAAATATGCAGGAAAATAACTATTTTATCTCTGTACATTGTACGAAAAAAATTACAGATAAATGTAAATGTCAAAAGCATTACCAAAAGTAACCTAAATGACAATGTTTTTGCATAATATGTTGTGAATCGCTGAAAATATTATCTTCCCGATCTTATCTCAGTGAAGTCGTGAAGACGTGCGCATCATTCGAATACGCTTCACCAGTAAAGACACGGCAAGTCGCAATCTGTGACAAATTTGTGCCAATTCGTACGACCTCACTCGTACGATTTGTCTAAAACCATGTGATGGGTAGGTTTAGGGGCGGGGTTATGTTTAGGTCATTCGTACAAATTCATACGAATTGGCATCTCGTAAAATACGTACGATTTAGAGTGAATCGTATGAATTCGTACGAGTGAGGTCGAATTAGCCACCTCGTAAAATATGTACGAATTGGCGTGAGATCAGGTTGGTAAAACCCCTCGTTTGAAGCGGCGACATTTGAATTTGTAACGAACAAGTCAGTCCGGCGCGGGCTTTGCTGTTTCTGGTCACGTCTTCTCTCGCTGCTCCAGATAGGGATTAAGATTGCCGAATAAAGGCTTGGATTTGGGTGTGTTCCTCGCAGTCTTATGGATGCGAAAGAATAGGATTACAGTGCACGAATAAAATGGTTTCATATTGTTGTGTTTTGTGTATTCTTTTGTCAGAGAAAAAAACCTTTTTTAACCCATGACACGTAGGCATTAAATGACAAGTAATTTGCAGAAATGTTATTTATTTTAAGGGTTTAAAATTACGTCTTGTTTAACATTATAAAGGCATGTTTTTGGAAACGAGCTGGCAGCAGAAATCACAGAACAGAATGAAACATTATCATTTCATGTGAAGTAAAGTTAAACCGTTTAATAGAGCAGTTGCAAACAAGGTCATTGATATAGCAAAAAAAAAAAAAACAGTATTCATCAGGATCCATTTTTTTAGGTGTAGTCAATCCACAATCAGTTTTGTATGTTAAAAATCTGAAAATACATAAGAATTTGTACGTTTAGTTCCAAAAAATATGTCAGTATTGTATGTTTTAGTGCCTTGTTTTATAGAACAAAATTTTACGTAGAATGCATACAAATTGTCATGAGATCACGTTGGATTTGAAGCACAAACAAGTTGAATGCATGCTTGAGGACTCCTGCTGTGCTGGTTTTGATGCTGTGAGAATTCCATTGTATCTGAGGTAGCTGCATCAAACTGTAACACTGAGTGAAATGGAAAAACAGTGTGCCGTAATGCATTGATTTAAGCTCAAAAAAGCATGAGAAGCTAAAAGCACAATGTTTTTTAAAGCAATAGAAGAGCTTTTGTGGGGCAGATTAGAGCATCAGTGCTGAATTTCCTCTGTTGTGATACCTGAGGAGAATATACTGTTTAAATAAGACACTTGGTGCCCGATGTTTGTAACAAAAATATTGGAAGATTAACAAATTAGGGTTAGATAAATAAGGTTATGAAGTAGTATAAAGGTATAAAAGAATAGTTCACACAAAAATTTTAATTTGCTGAACATTTACTCACCCTCAGGCCATCCAAGATGTATATGTGTTAGTTCAGTGGAACAGATTCTGAGAAATTTAGTGTTCCTTCACTTGCTCACTTGCTCTGCAGTGAATGGGTGCCGTCAGAATGAGAGTTTGATAAAAACATAACATAATACACAAGTAATCCACGTGACTCTGTTCCCTCAATTAACATCTTGTAAAGCAAAATGCTGTGCATTTGTAAGAAACAAATCTATCATTAAGACATATCAACTTCAAACCTTCACTTGTATTAAATTCTTCCAAAGAAAGGGTCTATGCCCTTTTGTCTTCTCACATCAAAATTTCAACATTTTTGTTTAGAATGTTTTTTTGCTTTTTGCTAAACAGCACTGCTCCATCTATGCATATTTCTCTCTCAATCAAGACAGGATTTTTTTTTTTTTCAGCAGAGAAAACAGTATTATGAAGATGATGGATTTGTTTATTAAAATACAGCTATTCACTTTACATGAATTGGAGTGATGTGGATTACATATAGATTATGTTTTCATCAGCTGTAATTCTGACGGCACCCATTCACTGCAGCGAATCCATTGATTGTGGGTGACATAATGCTAAACTTTGCTAAACTTCAAATCTGTCTAACAAAATGATAAATTTTTTATACATCTTGGATGGCTTAAGGGTGAGTACATTTTCAAACAATTTTTATTTTTAGGTCAACTATTCCTTTAACTAGAGACACAATTTCAACCACTGATAATTTTCATGCAAAAAAGAAAGAAAAAGAAATACTAAAAGAAAATGAAATGCCATTTTTAGTTTTCTGATTGAAAAAAGGAACATTACTTTGAATCATTGCCATGGAGAAAAAGCAGTGGGCATAAAACTATCCTATTTTAATTCATGTTTAATGCATAACAACACTGTACTTTGAGAGAAATACAGACATTCACAACAAACCCAAAAGCATTTGCAAATCCAATTTGCTTGAAAGTTTCCAACACAGTCTCACAACCAATTCGTACGAGGTGCCAAATTTTCTGCCAATTCGTACGACCTCACTCGTACGATTTCGTACGATTTGTCTAAAACCACATGATGGGCAGGTTTAGGGGAGGGGTTACGTTTAGGTAATTCGTACAAATTCATACGAATTGTCATCTCGTAAAATACGTACGATTTAGAATAAATCGTATAAATTCATACGATGAGGTCCAGAAATTAGGAGCTAAAGCCACGAGTACATAATAAATAGCTTTTGAGCAGTAACGTTTTGCTTGATACAATAAAATCACACAACATAAAGTGTAATAAAAGAATTAATGGGAAATTATGTTTTGACACCAGTGTTTATTATTCTAAATGAGCTTATTAGAATAAATTATCTTCTACTGTGAAACCAGAATATAAATAAATAATTAATAAATCTTACCACTACACTCAGTGGAATAGTACAGACAATGCAAAATAAACGGATCATCAATATTGAGTTTTTCTTGTCATCCAATTAAAATCAAACATTTGTTCCATGCATAAATATTTCAGCATAGAAAAGCTGCATTACTGCATCAGTTGTTATACAGTATATCTCAGTACATGAAGCTCATTAATCACTTAAAAAGAGGTTTCATCATTAGGCTGCTGTCAGGCTGTAAAATTCCCAGTATTCTCTCCCTGGCCTGGTTTCCTGTCAGTGATCATCTCTCTCACTGTGTGTGTGTGTGTGTGTGTGTGTGTGTCTCTCACTCTCTCTGCCTGTGGGTAGGTTTAAACATTGGTATGCATGGAGAGCAGTGTAGAGTTGTTCTGCTCTTATCTGCTGTGCGGAAAGACGTGCAGCGTAGACGAAAGAGAATTAGGAGAGAAACAGTGTGTAGAAGACTGCAGGCATTACTGAGTTCACATTTGTAATAACTGGCTTTATGCTATTGATTCCATAGTCTAACTTCTCCTATCCATTCCAAGTCCTCGAGCCAAAGAGATTTGCAGAAGCCACACAGAGCTGCTGAAACGACCAATCAGTGACAGTCAAGTCAATCTGAATACAGTTGATTAAACAGTGGGTTGACACAAATAAAACTGATAGATCGATCATTTGCCATGTTTTAGAGAAGTTAAAACTAGTATTGCGCTTTCCAGCACAATATTTGACCGGAAGGATAAAAACGATGGGTATTTTTGTCAATTATGGCTCGTTAGCACTATCATTCTGCCTGCTTCAAATCAGACACAGAGATGAGATAGTGCCTGCCAGCCAATCAGGATCGAGTATTCATACAGACCATGGAATAAATATTTTCGTTGGACAGTGAAAAGTGAACTTTGCAGTCTCTGTACTGAGATCGCTCTTCTTGTTCACCCATCTCTCTGTCTTGCAAAACTGATTTAATGCTTAACCCTGCAGGAACAGAGTTATTATGAAGAAAATGTGAATTATGCTGCAACTGATGGAGGTGGAAAGTTGAAGTGCAAGATAGACTGAGACAGATGGAAAGAGAGAACACACAAAGTGATATCTTTATAATAGACCTTGATGTGAAACACATGGTCCAGAGCTCAGGTTAATTCATATGAACCCAGTTTGGCAATAGATGATAGTTTAGGGAGCATGAGAATTACATATGAATGTTTTTGTATTGGCCTGCCATCCATCTGAGCTGAGATCTGCTCCATATTATGTAATACAAGTGGAGGGATAAGGCGACGTCTGGCAAGCCCTTCATCAAAACCACCAGTTGCAATAATGAATGAACTGCAGCCATCTGTTGTCGAACTTAGCTTGATGTTGGGCTGATTGAAGAAATCTCTGCTCCTTTGTGTCCATATTACTCCAGACAAAAGCTGAATAATCTCTAAAGCTGCACTTGAACTCAGTGGGGTTTCAAATCAGGATTTCAAATCTTTGTAATTACAAGTATACATAATGACATGACTCAAGTCGTCATGTGGGACAACTAGGAATTTTATCTAGAGTTTAGGTTTGTTTCACAAATATACACTATCCTAGAAAAGTGGGGTTTTGGACGATATTGGCATGAATTCTTTTTAATTGTGATAATTTTGCACTGATAAGGGACAACATAAACTATGATAACATATTTTATTACATAAACAGTTTATACATAGAAAATAATTCAATTTTCGATTCATTAAAATTACCAGCTATTATAGCTCTACATAATTTGGGCATCCAAGCCATCAGTTTATTCAAAAGTTAACAATATTACTCCAAGCCCCCTGAAGGATTGTCCAAAGATGATTCACTCTGGTTGGACACTTCTCATGAACATCACGGTCCAGTTCCTCCTATAGTAGCTCAGTTGGGTTGAGGTCGGGTGATTGGGTTAATAAAAAAAAAAAAAAAAATTGTTAGTGGGAATAAATATTTTTGGCTTTACACACCACAGCAGTGTTTCCAGCACTGAGCTGCACAGAAAAACAAACCTTGAGTTCATTTCATTGATATATGACTCTTATTGTGAATCTGTTCATTATAAAAAGACTCACAAACTAAGGACCTGACAGTTTAAATAAGTTTGATAAATTCTCCACTAGATAAACTCATAAATGTTTAGTGAATCAACATCTCTTACTGAACTGCAACTTACTCCAATATAGCCATTTTATATATATATATATATATATATATATATATATATTACTTATTGCTAAGAAAAAGCAAAACATATATTTTTTCTCATTATGTATTTGATTTTTATGTACCTCACATTCATGTATTCAAGCACCCACACTTAGGCAATGTAATACTGTGACAAAGAAAATAAAAATACTAACTTAACATAGAACAAATGCATTTCACCCTCATGTTTTACTAATGTTTTCAATCTGCCCCAGGCCCTGTAATTCTAAGTATCTAAGTAAGTGTATTGTACTGTATTAAAGTATTGAAGACAAGGCTATTGAACAACACAGACTCTGATCTGAAGTATATAAATAATTCTGAACTGGACAAGAGTTGTTTTCTATTATATATGGATTCCTTTTGAAAACAATATAGACAGAGTTCATATCTATACAAATAAATCTTACCAATGAATTTACTGAAACATTAGCTCTGTTCCAAAAAACTATTGAGCTTCTTTACAGTCTGTCCTTATGACTGCATACTAATTGAAAAGGAACTTATTAGTGATTGATTTGAAAGACTCTACATAACCATGAACTCACTCACGCTCCTTAAAGAAAGCAGAGACTCACAACTGAATTTAATACAGGTGAAAGGAATTTATTTTGGTTTGCTAGAATAATACATTAAAGGGTTAGTTCACCCAAAAATGAAAATTCTGTCATTAATTACTCACTCTCATGTTGTTTCAAACCCATAAGACCTTCGTTCATCTTAGACAGCATAGACTAATACGACTGAAATTATCCAGATCCAGAAACATAGAAACTCGCCACATACACAAGCTGTAACGTATTTGACGTAAACAGCCTTGTTGCATGCGCATGTGTGTAATCTGTGGCTGCTTGTGACTAAAAGAAAGCATGCGCTTATGCAGTAATCTTCTCTAAAATGGCTGGAGACGTAAGTCATAGGAGAAGAATGTCAGTGCAAAACTGAAGTTGAGTCACTGATGTCACATGGACTTTTTTAACAGTGTTTGTACCATGTTTCTGGACCTGGGATTGCTGTCTATGGAGGGACAGATGGCTGATATCATCAAATATATCTTAATGTGTGTTCCAAAGATGAACGAAGGTCTTATGGGTTTGGAACGACACGAGGGTGAGTAATTAATGACAGAATTTTTATTTTTGGGCAAACTAACTCTTTAACACTTGTTGGATTGCAATTATAGTCAGATGAAGTACAGAGTGAAGTTCAGACCAATTCTGGATTAAGTTCAGATAAAGTAGGGATGAAGAAATATTCACAACTATGATTGTTCAATAAAAAATTATAATCTTATTATCACTTTGTCTTCAGCTTCTTGCTATTTCATAACTCTGCTGACGGTTTTGGATACCAGACAATCTGACAGGATCTCTTAAAAAGACTGTATGAAATATTCCTGGTGTAGCGATTTGATCTAAAACATTTTTGGTCGGCAGGATGTCAGCATGATCTAACACTACTTTTGGAACAAGCTTGTTGCTGGAAGCATGTCTGTGATACCTCAAAAAGCTGCTTTCAGAAGCAGATAACTAGGTTATTGACAGAGCTAATCTACGCTTAACAGAACTAACATGTTTTGTGGGGATGCATCCAGAAGAGTGGGCTTGCGTCTGCTGAATCATTCTCATCTTGTCTGTTAAGGGCAAAGAGAGTGGAATTTTTTTCCAGTCTATCATGAAAATGTTAAACATATCTTCCCAGCAGAGACCCGCTGGCATGAGAGGAAATTACAGAAACCTTACCCTACTTTTCTACATGCATGTTATCACCCACCTGCACAAACAGGAAATGAGGCATGCTGAAGATAGAACTTCCATTATGGCGTCACAGATGAGCGTTTATGTGGAGACAGGGATGCTCACATACTTGACTCATCCTCATCATATAAAAAAAGATCACACTTCCTGTTTCCATTAGCATAATTGCCATGGAATTCTGATAACCTGCCACAGAGCATGATGGGATTAATTACAGCGAAACAGAGACTTGTTTGTTACTGTTACCCTTTCATTTTCCTGCTCATTTACCTCCATTCACCCTCTTAAAGTCAGCGCAGTCGTCAAAGACTGGCACTTTGTCAAACAACAACACTGAACTTGAAGGTCCAGAGAGAGACAGAAAGGATTTATGCACTAAGCTCATGTTCAACCACAGCCAAATCTACTGAGAATCGCAGAGTAAAGGCCAGTGTTTCATGTACAAACCACTTTTGGGATTCTCCTGAATAATGATCGCAGAGCTTGAGAAAGTCTGAGTAGAGTCAAGCTTTAGATTTCAGATCTAGTGGAAGTTGTTTCTGCCATTTTGGCCTAAAGTATTCTCAACTTTCCTTTTCCTCAAGCCTCCCTAATGGCGTCAGAGTGCAACAAATCATCATTAATTGGTTACAAGCCTCAGAGTTGGTAAACAACCTTCATGCAGGCTAAATATTCATCTGCCTCTCATTTGCTTCTCATTTAGGGAAAAGTGTAAAGAATGTGTCTGTCAAAGGACCCTGCAGGAGAGAAAGAAGCTCCATTTCCAGTCGCCACCTGAAGGCTGTTATAAACAGTGGGCATCCAAATAAGACAGCATCTAAGATAGTATTGCATCTAAACTTGATGAATCCTTTATGACAAAGGTATTATATATGCATGAACATAGCCATCAATGTAAGCACTGAAAATAATCAATAAAACCTAAAAAGCCTGAATAAAATGTTTGTTTGCTATTTATTTGTGTGCATATAGGCGAATACACTGACACCAAATTTGTTAACCATGTAGGTAATTGTTGGGTAATTAAACATGAGACTTGCGTTTCTATATATTCTTTAACTTTAAAATGATTGAGTTGTTGTGATCTGTTTGACCAGTTTGAGTCAGTTACCTTAGCAATAGGCTGAGAATCTGTTGAAAATAGTGGTAAAGATTCTCAGTAAAAAATAAGTGACTTGGTACCTGTGTAGAATTTGTAGTTTTTTATGTAGAAAATAAACAAGTGTTGGACAGCTACAAGAGTAGCTTGTCAAGCTATATCATAACTTAAAGTAGTTAACTACCTTCAAGGTACCCTTTTGAAAAAGTAGTCAGCTAGCTTAGTTAAGAAGAAAGCATTAAACAGCACTTGACCATCAGCATATTTTAGATTAGTATTTTTGTATGAAATATTTTGTAGTAAGTATAACTACTTACACTTATGGTAAATATTATAAAATCAATTCGCATTCTCAGCAGGGACTCTGGGATTATTTTTCAGTTGGCTTATTTCGCATGAATCAATTCACTAATCAGACTTCATAACAAAGCGCCCTATAATGGATTTTTGAAAATGACCTTTCATGCAGTATGTAATACAGCTATAAGTGAATAAAAACATCCTGCAAAGTTTTAAATCTGAAAGTGCACCAAAGTTATTGTATCTCAAAAGAAAGAGTTGAATCTGAATCATTGAAATGAGTCCTTTGATGAAGTCAACATGAAACTTTAGCATATTGCCCACCCACTTTTTGGTCTTTTCAAGTTGGTCCAAATAAAAATGCTATTTCATTTCATTTTTTTAAGTTTGTTAAAAGCTAACAAACACTTTGAATGAAATTAACTAATCCCTGCAGAATTAGCATCACGAAAAGGAGCGGTTTGTAAAAATACATCTTTAAACAAATCATTTGGGAGTGCTTCAGCAAATAACCCTGTTGAAAAGCTGGGATGCTGGTTTATGCTGGCCCTTTGCCAGTACATAAGCATAAACCAGCAAAAGCATCATCTTAAACCAGCATCCCAACTTCAAAACTGCTGGAAAATACATGTAGTCAAAGGTTCTCAATTCTGATCAAACTCACCTGCCTGTAACTTTCTAGCAATCGTGAAAGTTTAGCTTGTTAAGCTTTGTTTGATTAGGGTTTGAGGACCTCAAGAATCTCACAAACTTGCAGGATTTACTGGTTTTCTTTTGGCACTTTTTTAGCTCATCAGTTGAAGAAACCAGTTGACCATAGGTAAACCAGTTAAAACCACTTTACACCAGCTACTTTTAGCTAGTTGCTTCCCAGTATAGGATTTGGAATGGAAGTTGTGTATTTACTCAGCACATTGCAGCAAACATACTGAATCATGCCCATAAAAAGGACTCAAGATATTTTTGTGTCCTGGCTGGTTATCATTTCTGTTTATAGGTCAAATACCACACTCCACACTTCCAATCTTCTGTCTGCCTCTTATCTCTTTCGAAAGGCTGGCCATTGCTTCAACCTGAACTTCATAGCTTGCTGCACAACTCAGATTAGGCCAGACAGCCGCTTAATCTCAGAGCCCGAGAGCTCTATCGGCCAAGAGCCAATGAACATGTGATGGAACTCAAAATGACAGAAGAGAGACAGAAAGGAATGGTGAGTTGGAGAAAGGAACCGAATAAACAGGAAAATGAGAAAAAAGAGGAGATGGACAATGAGACAGCAGGACAGACTGAGAGCGGAGAGATGAAGGGTTAAGTCCGAGAAAGTGTAAATGGAAACTCAAATGACAGAGGGATAAGGAGATGGGCCATTACACAGATCAGAAGAGGGAGAGGGCAGGTGAGCAGCACTTTATGGTTTGTGAACTTTATCTGGGCGCAAAGAGCCCAGAACTTCACAGCAAAGACGAAACGGGGAGAAATCCATTCCACTATTCCCACTCCAACTGTGATCAAAACAGCCTGGAGATATTGAGGACCACCAGCACACGCTGTGTACGGTTGACAACCATCCCATATAATACAAAATTGCCCCATAATTGAGAGCAAAGCTAATGCTTTCTGTAAATCCATCAAAACGCCAAAATTAAAATACAGGGAACTGCACACACCTCTCTGCCAAAATAGGCTTAACAGGAACATTTTATAAATGCATAAACAACAGCAGAAGTGTGATTGACATTCTTTAAAGAATGTGCTTGGTTTGTAAATGTCAGTTTAATTTAAAACTTGATGCTCTTGGAAGCCAAAACACTTTTTGTCATCAGCACAAAGCATGTTTATTATTGGTGCAAGTGAACATATTTTATTTAAGGCCTGTTCACACCTGTTTAAATGCACACTTGTCTTCCGCTTTACATTTTCAAGCTTGTTAAAACAGGAATGATTTTGATTGTCAATTTTTTTTTTTTTGTTTATCAGCTGAAAAAAAAAACATTCTGTGTCGTTATCGTTTTAGCTGTAGAGCAGACTCATATTTATCATCCTTTGAAAAGGAAAAACTTCCTCTAGTGTTCATTTCTTTTGCAAACTGGTAGTATAAAAAGCCTATTTATTTCACTATCCCACCTATACGTGTTGTTTGTATGGTTATATTGTATTTGCATTTAGGGTCGATAATCCCTGCTGTCAGAGCAAGCCAGCACACCTGTGTTTTCTCAGGAAAGAGCTATCATTTTTATCTCCTCTGAGCTCAAACTGAGTGCAATACAACAAAAAACCTGCATTTCTCTTTCTCTCTCTCTTTTATGTCTTCATTGTGAAAGGTGAATAAAGATGGAGTCCTAGCAGAGAGAGTAAGACACACATACACCTTCTTGCTTGGGAGTGCAGGGGAATGATGCTTGACAGTTCTTACCCGGTAAAAGAAGAGGAGCTGTCATGATGAGCTCCTGCCAGATTCGAGCCCTTAACTAGAATGAGGGAAAGCCTGACCTCTGTGACACTGCTGTCAGCAAAGAGGAAATGCAGCTGTCCGGCACTCTTCTCACAGCGGTCCAGCATTCGTGCCGCAGTCAGGGGTTACAAGAACTGCTGAGAGTTTTACATGATGTGTACATGTGTGTGAAAACACTGTATTAATAGACTAGGGTCAAAGCCTCAGGTACTGCAGAAATGCAACACACACCGCTCAGAATTCTTTCATGACTTACCCAAGGTAGCTGTGGCCTCTTTAACTATGTCTACTGGTCAGTAGGGATGTGCCACAGAGGCTCTTGGGTACGAGATTATGAATGTAACTCTCACCCTAACCAGGCGTGATACATTTCCAGTGACAAGTAATTAATCCTTGCACACAGAGTGCAAAGCTACATTTACATGCGCAGTGGGTTTTGCGTAAAGTTTCATATGCCAGTCTATATGCATGTCACAATGCACAATGAAATATTTGAAAAATTTAATACACGTTGTGCACAAAATATTACATCATATATAATATGATTTCAGGCTCACTTACATCACAGACAGGTGTACAGGGATCCTATTAAAACTTTAAAACTTAATAGAGCAACAAAAACGAAAGAACACTGCATACATTTTTTTTTTTATTAAATAAAAGGAGTAGAAGGCAATACACCTGCTACCCACAGAAAAACAGCTGGACAGCTCTTCAGGCTCATGTAAACAGACACTGGTGGGTTCATGAAAAGCTCTGGGCTGAAAATGCTTTGAAGCTATAGTTCACCCAAAAATGACAATTCTGTCATCTTTTACTCACCCTCTTGTCATTCCAAACTTGTATGAATGTCTTTCTTGTTTTGAAGAGTATGCTGGTCACTCTTTTGAATTTAATTAAAGTCAGTGAGCACTGGAACCGTCAAAGTCCAATATAACAAAAAGGCGTCATAAAAGCTTTATATAATATTTCACGTCTTCTAAAGTTCTACAGACCACAAGTCACTATTCCTTGAAGATCAGTCATGAGAGAAGTAGCACAGTCTGACTGCTGAATGAATTCTATCTCTATAGTGAAGCGGTTTTCTGCAGTTTAAAAAAGCATTATGTATGACTTAAGAATCTAGTTCTTGAACTAGACTCAGTGATCTAGTTGCAGTAATTACCAGCCCACTATAGGGAAAGATTATGAGTAAACAACAAATTACATTTCAAAACTGTATTGTATTTCTTATGAACACATGGAACGATTCGCTTGGACCACTTTTATGATAGCCTTTATGCCGTTTTTGAAGTCTCCATTCGTTGCAATTTCATAGAAGAGCGCCCAAAACATCACTGAAAATTTCCAAAGAAGTAAGAAAGTCATGAGGGTGAATAACTCCTTTATTTTTAATGAAATAATCCCTCAAATACAACTTCCCTTCAATGCCAACTGATGTGGTTTCACATATTTCACGTAATGTGATAGCATTCCTCTCATTGCTGTCGCTCCCCATAACGCTCCAGTCATTCTCCACAATGCAACAACATGCCAAATGCTCCGTCAGTCCACCGGGATTGTTTGAGATCGAGACAGCCTCAGGGTTGATGGGCAGAGGAAGACAGAGTGTGTGAAGGGCAATGTCATCTGCTCAGCCCTGAGTGAATGTGGCAGTTTGAAACAGCGCTTTCCTGTTCAGCGTTTCCATGCTGCGCACCATCAAACACTGGCGCATAAATATAAAACTACACTTATGAGGCTCAGAAATACATGAGAGGTGTGAAAATTGTGAAATGTGGAAAGATGAGGGAATCTATTCAAGGCTGTTGCATCATGCAAGTACGAAAAATCCCAAATGAGACCTCTGTAATATCTCAATTGTTTCTCCTAGACAGCAGTGACATCAAAAGGAGGACAAAACAAAACAGACTTGGAATAGTTCACCCAAATTCTATCATCATGTTATGATGTTATTCCATACCCATATGCCGTTATCTTTTTCTGTGAAGCAATTAGTCATTTTGGCTTTTGCCCACAAGTACAATTCATACGCTTGTCATGCTTTAAAAAGAACCAAAAAAGGCCATAAAATGACTATTTGAAGCCATATGGCAGCTTTGTGAGGAATGAACCATCAAAAAATCTAAATTTTGTTAAAACTCTCACATGCTTTATGCTTATAGGTAAATATCAGTGCCTTTTGAGTGTGAGAAACTGTGAGGCACAAATAAAGATTCAGACAAGGAAAGCCAATTTCGCCACAGTCTTCCCTGTTTGTGTTCAGAAAAATACTTGTAGGCCTGAAGTCATTACCGATGTTATCGTAACACACTTATTGAGGGACGCTATAAAAAAAAGAAAGGCAGCGTCAGAGTGGGAGATGAATATCAGTCACGTAGTAGATTAAAAGCAGTGTGAACGAAAGATAAATGCACATAACACAGACACTGCATTGGCACAGAAATGCATTTTGTAATTAAAGATTTCAACTTGAAAATTGGCATTCAACAATCGAGATTTGCAAAAAGCAGCTTAGGATGTCAACCAGGAACCAAACACAAGGTCACTGCAATAAAAAGTTTAGAAGTGCTAGAAAGAAAACTTGGGAGAAACAGCCAAAGTTGACAAATATGAAACAATTTTAAGCCCAGAAGCGAAGCTGTCTGTCCAGAATGATTACTGCTCTGAACGACAGTAATCTTTGGGTCTGAAAAAGAAACCAAACAAAAAGCTAAATGTATGACATTGCAGCATATACCACTGAGTAAGAAATAACTTACTTAAACTTTCAATGCAACTTTATAAATGTGCAGCATTTGCATACTGACTAAAAGTACAAAGCTAAAGTCACTTAGTTTTTTTGTCTTATTTTCAAATAATAATTAATTAATACATTAACATTTTGTAATGTTTATACAATTTTTTATATGAAATATAACAAACAAATTGAAAAAGATTATATTCTTTAATGTATTATATTAAAATAATATAGACATATTAATATTTTCAAAATAATAATGATCCAAGAATAGTGAGAGTTCAAAATGACTAGCTTGCAAAAGCAAATTTACAATTCTCTGTGGCTGCATTTGTATGTGGCCTGATTGACACCATGACATGAATCTGTATGCACATGATTATCAGTACAAACAAAGCAAAGTACCCTGAAAAACACTTAAACATAGTTGCATACTAAATAAGTGCATAAAAACAGCACAAACTCTCAGGAGGACTGCCACAAAAACAGACAAAGTCACGAGGCAACCTAGAAACCACAATGGCCTGAATCCCAAACTCAGCCAGCGAGTTTATGTCTATATCGGAGACAGTGAGGTGACACGAAGAAGCTAAATTTATCCATGCGGACATGCAACTAACACCCTGCTTTGCATAGAGTCAGCCCATCTCTCTGGCTCTATGTGACATGAAAGAAACAGAACGCAAACAGACAGTCAAACACGACGATCAGTCCCTTATTTTAGAAGAAACTTTTGTGTCCCTCAGTCATGCAACGAGGGGTAACCGTTGGGTTCTCGCAGGATCGAAAATAAAGATGCCAATTCTCATTACCGTCACACAGAGCAACGCAGCAAGGCACTTCCTCAAATCTGTTGTGTAGGTTTACTTACAGGTTCACTCGGGAGAAACAAAATAAGAAAGTCAAATTTAGCAACTAGACATACAAGCGCAGGGCCAATTCAAATAATTGAATTTAGGGCCACTGCAGCGCTGTAACAGCGTTTCTGCGATGCCCTTTGAATCTGTCTGACAGGGTGTTGTAAAATGCATGAATTGTGCCCTACTTTAAATCAATATTAATTTTAAAAACACATGCAGTCGGCTTGCTGAATATAACTCAACCTCTTTTCTGCATTTGGGTGGCTGATGAAGTCAGAGCAGGCCAGTTATCAAGCACACCAAATGAGTCCACAATTACAGTGATTAGCGCTGAACTGCCAGCCATTTACTTCCAATTAGAGGCAAATCAGGGTTTAATGAGAGAGACAATGTAGAAAGATGATACAAATCGTGAATGTTAATGCAAATTTAAGACTGTATCCAGACCTGCTTAAAGTGACGCCCGAGGTCAAGACTCTCAATCTGTCTTATTCCCACTGCTTAAAATGTATTATCCCTCTCCCAGTTTAAGCCTATCCATCACATCTGGTCCAGATCAAGTTCATATATTTATGTGCACATCATAAATTTGGCTACTTTATTATAATATCTAACAATTAAGACACCTCTGTTCAGTTTATAGTAATTTTTGGGCATTATGTAAAATGTCTCTCCCAAAGGGACGGCCGGAGAAAGGAGTCCTTTTCCAAATGAAGCTGGCCAGAGGGACTGAGGACCAGCGTCCACTTGTGTGGGAATCTTTTTCTAATTAACGTCAAGATTGATGATCACTTGCAAAATTCAGCTGCAGGGTGCAGCTCTCACACATTTACTTTCATATTAATGGAAAGCCATTTAAGAGGAATCTTTAAATACTTCAGGGCATTATGCCTATTTTAGGGTATTTATCATTTTTGTAACTTCACTTTAATGCTGATTGTCCTTTTTAAGCTATAAATCAGCACTGAATGTGCAAGTTAATCAAATGGAATGCCACAATTTCTAATCCAATTCATGAATAAACTGAGCTTTATTTACTTCACATTTCCAGTTTATAATTACATTATATATGCATGAAATGCAAATAATGTATCAAACTCAACCCTCAGATCAAACAGGAAGGCAATGTATATGACCTTTTCTTATTTGAATCATACACTGCCATTCAAAAGTTTGTATAAGATTTGTGTGTGTGTTTGAATGAAGTTATACTTATGCTCACCAAGGCTTCATTTTTTGATCCAAAATACAATAAAAACAAAAATAATGTTAAATATTGATAACATTTCAACTTTGATATATTTAAAAATGTGATCTATGGTTTAGAAATCATCATCGTGATTGGTTATTAAAAATAAACTGTACTATTTTATGAAAATTGGTAAGATCCTCTGATGTACAAGACATTAAAATAGACCTTTTGAAATAGAACTTTTGCAACAATGTATAAAATGTTATGGCATCTCTTTTTTATTTATTTATTTATTTTTCTGATAAATTTTTACAAAAATGTAACAAAATGTAAAGATGTTTATGTTTATGTTTTTTTTTTTTTTTTAAACAAGCCATTCCAAGGATCTTGGTATCAAGTATTTTGGTCAGTTTTGCATCTGAACTCTTCATATTTAGGTATTTATTTTGGAGAACAAGACACAAAAACTGATTATGATTTTGTATTTTTGTTTGTTTAGTTTCCAGCAGACAGTCCTGTCAATACCCACATCCTCAGATAAGTGTTGTTGTTTCTCTCCTATCGGACATCAATCATTGTTTAAAAAAAAAAAAGAAGAAGAACCTAAAAAGAGCCAGCTGTTATCTGTGTGAAACTGATGGGTGCTTCTAGACACCCAGACCATCACTGGTTTCATCTGCTCATGTCTATTTTGCATAAAATGCCTGCAGTCACATTGGCTGCCTAATTGTTCAACATTCTGCATTCTGTGATGCAAAATCCACACTAAAAACCCTCTCTAAAAGTCACAGGCTTCCCGTCACCTCAGAAACCATAACATGGGTTGATAATTGCTTGAAAACATGGAATCAATCTATTATTAGAGCCTGAGTGAAGTTTCATTTAAATAAGAGTGCTGTCGCAGTAGGATGTGCTTGAATTCATTAAAATTGATGTTTGTTTATCAACACTTTGCAAACACTGCGGAACTGAATCACTGTGAAGGCATAAGGCTAAATGTACACTCCCTTAAATTTTCTCCACTCCCTTCCAGCATCAATACCACCGACGCGCGCTAATGAAGTCCTGGTGAGTCAGTAAAGATTCGACTCTTCCCTCTCATTTAAGTTGTCCGCTCTACCTCGCTCGGTAATAAAAACCTTTCGTGCTTGCTACGGTTTTAAAACCGGTCATTCCATAAAGGATCCTTCATTATGGCAACACTTATCACTTAAATATTAACACAGTGGTTTGCATTATTTGTCGGTGTCCGTCCGACATATCAAATGGCTTTGGAGAGTTAAAAGAATATATGGAGCTTTCCAGAAGGGCGGGACCAGTAGGATAATGTCTAATAAATATCTGTTCTGTTCATAAAGATCCTCATTCTCCAGAGTAAAAAGAAAAGAAAGAAAAAAAAAAAAACCACCCACACATGAACCATCATCACTTACACTTATAATGCAATGCCTATATTAAGAAAAGCTAGAAGAAAAAATGAAAGAGAGAGATCCACCTCTGGCCTTGTTGTTGTTTTTTTGCTCTATCTTCTCGGCTTTTCCAATATCAGGACTGCTTCAACCATCTGAAAGAACAGGAAATGAAGGCACCCATATCACCAGCTAATAATACAAAAACAGTGATAGCAACCCGGCCAAAACAGCCTGTGTCGACGGTACAGAGTCATCATCGCGAGAACCGCCACTATACAGACACTCAGAACATCCACATCCTGTTACACCTTACATCTACAAACCTAACAACCGAGCAAAGTCAGGCTTTCAATCCTTCTGCTGAGGTAAAACATCTAAATATAGGGATTTGAACATATAGCTACTCTAGATTTAATAATAAAGCCAATTTGTAAAGTAAAATGATCAATTACACAGTTAAGAGGCTATTTAAACAACAGTTACAAGTTTATAAAGAAGTGTAACAGAAGTGAGAGATGGAAGTAGACTATTTTTGCAGCAGGTGTAGCCTACTAACACATAACCTTGACCCAACCATGCCACCTAGTGCACATACAGCAGTGTTACGAATTACATCGCACATCATCTCATTTATTTCTTTATTATTTAGCTGCTATTCATCAAAATGCATTTGTCACTATACTATACTGTTGCTAGGTTTTGGGCCAGTAAGATTTTTTTTTTCTTTTATTCAAAAAAGATGCATTAAATTGATTAATTGTGGCAGTAAAGAAGTTTAGACCATTACAAAACATTTCCATTTCAAATAAATAGTGTGCTTTTGAATATTCTATACATCAAACAATCCAAATAATGATGGTTTCCACAAAATATTAAGCAGCACAACTGTTTTCAACATTGATAATAATAAGACTTGTTTCTCAAGCACAAGCATATTTGCATGATTTCTGAAGGATCATGTGACACAGATGATGTAAAAGGCGCTGAATTTTCAGTAGCCTTAAAATGTAAAATGTTACAAAAATACAATTTTTACTGTATTTTTAAATGAGTAAATATAGCAATTAAAATTCATTAACTGATTACCAGCCCCAAACGGTTTTTTGTGGATAGTGTATCATGCAGGTTCTTTCCGAAGCAGTCTATGTCGGGTTTAAGATGGGTTTTAGTAATTCACTTATACTTCAATTTATCACAAATCTTGATTATGTCATCTTTCAACATTAAAAACCAAGTCCAGTCCAGACAATTAAAAGTTTTAAATATTAAAAACAAAGAGATATTTTTGAACAGATTCAATCTAAATGTTCTACAGTTCTATCCTCACTCTTCAAACATTTTACTTCAAAAGACGCTGAAGAAGAGTGCAGAATTAGAGCTAAACTCTGCACAAAATACTGCTCCTAAATAAGATCTGCTTCACTAACAGGGATCAATATCACCGATGCGTGCAAACAAAGTCAAGATTCACCCTTCTCTTTCATTTAACTTGTCCAGTACAAATGGCACTGTAGAAGCACACCATTTCCCTAGCTTGGAAGTAAAATCATTCATGCTTGAAACAAAAGCTCACAACAAAAACACTGCTTTATAAAACAGAATTTTAAGTTTATTAGAGAACGAGCAGCAATACATTTAAATTCTCAATATATTAAACTAAACATACACAAAGTTTTAACCAAGCTATGCATCTGACAGGTAGATATGGCACCCAAGACTTATCTCTGTCCATATATTTGTTAAACATTTCTTGACTAGTTTAAACAAATTTTAAAAGCATCAGCTTTGCTTTATCGGTATTGTCCAGAGACTAAAGGTAACAGCTAGGCTACTTTGTATTTTATACCTGAGACAGCCAAAGTAGAATAAAAAAAACCTGTAACATTCCCTGAATGATGACCTCTGATAATAATTTTGATCTTCAGATTCAAAGACATTTGAACAAACTCTTAGCATATTAGCATACTAGTTATTTTTCCTTAAGCTTGAAGCATATCCTTTCCTTAAAGTTCTTTTAGTAAACAAATTATTCCTGGTTTAAAATAAATAAATGACCTGAAGGTAAAACATTCTAGCATGTGAATGCAAAATGATTTCTCTAGACCATAATGTTTTTTTTGCCTGAAACAACATTTGGCTGCATCTTAATGAACCCCTTATTTCTTTTCATTCTTGTTTTTAAGCTGTATGTAAAAGGTGGTCTTTATAAGCACAGCTGCCTTGCATCATCATGCATCATCATCATCTGAGAATTTGAATTTGGCATAAACAATTAGCATAACCACTGACATGACCACACTCAAGGAGCCAACTACTAAATAAGCAATGCCCAAGAAGTCGTTCTTCCCTCCCATCCAAGACACGTTGCTGAAGACCACCTTCTTACGTCCATCAAAACTCAGTACTGGGTAGTCTGGAAATTATGTGGTTAAGGAACAAACATGGTTTATTTATGCTGCATATGAACATTTCTACTTCATGTTTTAAACATGAATTTTTCTGAGACGACAAATGCTTCTGAAAACTTTGCATTAAAGGTGCACTAAGTGATGTATTTATGTTGTGCATTTTGAACATTGGATACTGACACCTGAAATAAAAAAGGTTTTCAGTCACCAGTACTACTGTAGAAATCCTGATGAATATATTATCAGCCATAAATCATTTATAAATAAAAAACAATATTGTTACAAAATAAATTTAAATAACAACTGTTCTTTAGAACAATTAACTAATCAAAGAATCTTGGGTAAAAAAAAAATCCAAAATATTAACCTCAACTGTTTATTATAATATTATTAATAATAAGAAATGTTGCACCAAATCAGCATATCAGAATGATTTCAAGGATCATGTGATACTGAAGACTGGAGTAATAGCTGCAGAAATTTCAGCCATTTACCATTACAGGAATACATTACATTTTAAAATATATTAACATAGAAAAGAGTTACTTTATTGTAATAATATTTTAGAATAATACCGTTTTTACTGTAATCAAATAATTGCCTCGCTAAGTATAAGAAAGTACTCTTAAAGGGATAGTTCACCCAAAAATGTACTCACTCTCATGTAAGAGCTTTGTTCACCTTCGGAAAACAATTTAAGATATTTTGATGCATTCTGAAAGCTCTCAGAACCCTTCCATAGACAGCAAGGATCAAAGTTATACGATCAAGGCTCAGAAAAACAACAAGGAGATTGTTAAAAAAATTATCCATGTGACATCAGTAGTTTAACCTTAATTTTACGAAGTTACAAGAATACTTTATAATGCCTTTATTCATTATTATTTTACATATCACATTTGTAAACATATGCTGTTCTGTGTCATCAGCACTGTACGTGGATATGCAGTTTTGGTTGTTTATGCTTGGATCTGAATGTAAACAACATGATCATGTAAATAAGTTGCATGCGTTGTTCGCGTATGTGATGCTCTGCACAACAGCGCCAGGGTGAAAAAGTATTCTTCTAGCTTTGTAAAATTACGGTTAAACCACTGATCAGGATCTCTCAAGAGAGCTCTCAGCTCTTCCATTTGTGTAAAAAAACATGTGTATAAGGGGGAAATATTTACAAAAGTGCACCTTTAAGACAAATTTCATCCACTCTTTTTGACTGTCATGCCTTTTGTCAATTTACATATTCAAAAACCTCTGTTTGTTGCTTCTGCGTTCTGCTCTGGACTACACCCAACCTGTAAAACCTGTTGGCCTGGATCGCAGGCAAACATGGTCAAAAGACATCTGAGAAACAGGACTGACGCCATATGTGGTCTTGAGACTAAGACATCTAAAGACTTCCTGATTGAAGGCATGATGAGGATTTAAATTCTACAAACTTCAGAACTTGGTAAAATGAATAAAACATGAAAATCCTATTATTAATCCCTGTCTTGAGTAAGTTTTGACTTTCATGAGAAGGATACTGTAATGGACTGTCAGAGAGTAGTTTCCAGCAGGGAGCCCAGCGGCATAATCCCCCTCTGTGATTCGCCGGTACAGCTTCCTGAACTGAGGAAGCGCAGCTCTCCTCATCCACACTAGAAAGTCCTGGTTCAGGAAACCGTTGTTGTATTTGTCTGTGAGGTCCAGCTCATATGCTGCCTTGGGCCAGTTTATGGGCTTCACTGTACCTGTTAATCAGCATTCATAAAGAATTTAGGTTTATTCCAAGTCTCAAATCCTGCGATCCTATGTGATATACGCTACATTACAACTTTAAGGCAAATTACCATCAAATGCGCCTGCCAAGGAGTCATTCACATATGAAGGGTTCCTGTACTTTATGCTGTAATCAGTCCACCAAGCTATTCCTTTACCATCCAACGGAACTTTCTTCTGCGTTCCATTGATTATTTGGTAAAGCTCAAATGTGTCTTTACACAAAACACACAAATTATTAGTAATCCATTTCAGAGCTTAATACGTGCAAACATAAAGTTAATCTACAAATCTTAAATGATACCATTGAACATGCTATTCGCTATAGCTCCACAAGGCACAATGGGGTTCTTTTTGGAGTCATATGCATATGGACTGCAAGCATCTTGTGGACTCTGAAAAGTCAAAATAAAAGCATTGAAATTGGGTTTCAATACATAAAATGAAAGATCCAAAAGTTAAAACAAAGGATTGTTCATGCCAAATGCAAACCTTGAAATATCGTGTATCACCAGTGAGCTGATAAAAGTCTAATGACACACCATATTTTCGGAAGTTCTGGTAGTAATTAGACAGGCCATAATAAAAGAAGACAGGGCCCTGTAAGCACCACAGACGTTATTAGTCACTTTTTACATTGAGGGAGAAATATCAGGCTTCAAAACATAGTTAAACTTAAAGATTTTACCGTAAACAATGAGCTAAGGGAGAATGTGACATCACAGGTGCAGTTTTGGGAATTTTGGATCGTACAACGGAAACAGGGTGAATCCTTTTCAACGCCTGTGTAATCCATCTGTGACATGGTGAGAAAACAGAGCATTAATGTTTAATTAACGTCTTTCACCTTGCACAAAACAACACGGTATGTCAACACCTTCAAACTAACAACTACTGTAGGCGGTAATGTGGAGTTAGGGGTTCATTAACTCTACAACAGACTTGAATGCTTAAACAGTATTGTCTATCCTTTAACAAACTAGCAATAGGTGACCTCAGTACATTAGTGTAAACTATTAGATGTTCTACTTAACCAATAGATGAACAAACTCTACTGTAAAATGCCATGTCATCCACCCAGTAAAGTTTTCTTCTGTTGTTGTGCCACAGTAAAAGCTTACCTCCAGCACTTGGATGGTCTGTGAGGTCAAAAAGAGGCCAATTCCGATGCCTATGAACACCAAACCAATGATGAGAAAGCCAGGAATGACGATGCCAGCAGAGAGTATGGGCTGCCATGCCGGGAGCCGTTGCTGCGTAAATGCCGTGTTGTCAGGCCGTTCAGTCGCCTCTCCCTCGTTCTTCATCCTGATGTCCTCTGAAAAAAAGGACAAGCTTACTGTGTGCAACTTAAGTTCATAGAGTCCAGTGCAACAAATAGTACATCAGACACCGGATCTCTCTTTAACTTTAAGAACTTTTATAATCCTGGAGTTTATATTTTACACTTTACACTTTTTGTTATATAACTTTTTTTTACTTTGCTTTCACCATTGATGACTTTTCAAATAACTTAGACCGATGTATAATTTTATTTTAGCTTTGTCCCAATATCACACATCTTAAAATATGAAAATTCACTTTAAAAAGATGAATTAATGTTAACTATCGATATATTTATATATATATCGCATACAATTTTGTATACATAAAAAGTAAAAGTTGTGGCATCATTTCCACCCCGCAGAACAATAACAGTTAACAGCATATGACATGATTAAAAAAAGCAAATATATATAATTAAATAAGAAGTAAACATAAACTCACATGTATTAAGCATAATTGTTAATCAAGATTTTTGCTACATTATGTAAAAATAAATAAATAAATACCAGCTAGTTTGATTACTGTAGCTATGTGTATTCTGGATAAATAAAGCATGGAAATGTAGTTTGCCGTTTCATTTCAAAAATATTTAAAAAATCATTTCCCTCACAAAATATTATTAAATGCATGATTAATACATTATTTGAGTTGTGGTGAAGATTACATAAGATGACAATTATTCTGAAGGTGATGCTTGTCATAACAGTGTCTGTACAATGAAACTGCACAATGAAAACAAATAAATAATCTAGAGATATTAAAAAGCGTTTTAATGAGTTTGGCCTAAACTAATGAAATTATTATTAATGAATGGACCCTCAAAAACCATCTCTAGCCATGGTAATAATAATAATAATAATAATAAAACAGCTCAATAGTTTAACTGACATGACAAAGACAAAAAGGATGTAAGAATGACCTGCACTACAACAACAACGGGTGACGTCGCCGGAAAACATAACCGTGCTTCATGAATCTCAATCACTTACTCTGAGAGTAGAAACTTTAAAGCTTTATAAAAATATCAAAACTCACCTCTAGTACAAGATCAGCTCGGCGATTTTGGCGTATTACACTGCTTTATAAAATCGGGAAGATTCGTACATCGACAGCAGACACACCTTCGCACAGCCCCGTACCTGTTTTACCTGTCCCACACCTAGATCGGCTTTTCCGCTTTGCGTTCGCCCCTCCCAACGAGCCTACGTCACATACTCCTCCCAGTTTCATTAGACGCTTTATTACAGAAATATATATATATAGTGTTTGTAAGTCAAGATGGACATTTTGATATTTTGTCTACATGATTTAAAAATGGTCTGTGCATGAAATGGAGTGCATGTAGGGGCCGTGGCCTTAATAACCCTGGCCTGCAGTGTGCTGTGTGCATGTGATTGAGCAATTTTTAGTCTAGAAATTAAACTAAAATTGCATTAAATCTAGTTGTTTTAGTTGCTAGATTGCTAGATTATTTCTCAGCTACATTTAAATTCCTAGCTCGTGCAATTTTTTTTTTTTTTGTGAACAACTGTTTATTGTTTGTTGGCAGTCAAATTCAGGATAGTACAAAACATAACAAAACAGTTCCAATCAAGACTGCGTTTACATACCCCCGGCCACCCACCCACAAGGCAGACCTTCACTGTTCTGAGGAAAGTACATAATAATGCAGTGAAAAACCTAGTTCCTGCTATTTTGATAATTTCCTGTTTATTCACATTAATTCCCGTTAATTCCCATATATTCCCGTTAATTCCCATGTCTTGAAAATTCCTGGAATCTTGCAACCCTAGTCCTCCTGAGAGCCCCAGATTCAGTTAAGTCAATTAAGAGCATGGGACCTTTTATCTCACTGGTTTAGGACATGAATTTTGCATACAGGTGAACGTTGCATGCCGAATTTGCATAAAAAACCTGACTTTAAGGGACATTTGATGGATCGCTCTTATACCCAATTACAACACCAGGCGATTTAGACCCCGCCTTCTGCTCCCTCGTAGTCTACCCGGATTGGTTGCATGATTCCGGTAGGGACAGTCGTCTGTTTCTTTGTGCTAGACTCCCCACAGCCGCGAGGAGGTAAATATGAATAATATTTTATAAACACGACAAAAGAGTCTAATGCATACAATTTATAAATTGTTAATAGTTGATGTTGTAATGGAATGAATAAACTGTAATGAAGAATTGCTGATTTCCTGGAGTTTGATAAGCAGAAAGAAAGCAGCTCGTGTCGTTAGCAATAGCATATTAGCTAACCAGTGCACGAGCACAACGGCTATTTTCTTATTTCTTCATAGTTTCAAAATATTTGTAAACGTTTGGTAAATACATAGCCTACATTTAGAGCTGCGATTTGGTGTTGTGATCAATGTGGCGTAACTATAGTGTTTATCTGCTAGCTCGATTAATAAAGCTAAACTTGTAAATTATATTCAAGACGGCTGTTTATTGCATGGGTATGTCATTAAAATAGTCCGTTTGCTTCAAATACACTTCTAAATAGGTTCAGTACTGCAGAATTTGTGGCTATGTGATAATGGTGTTTTTACGGTCTATTGAGCAGAATAATGATGCCAAAACATCGTAAGTTTAGTAAGGTTTAAAGTGAAAATAAATATATAACGTTACCTATAATTAGCTCTAATATTCTCCCATACCCGAAAACTTGTGTCTTTAAAGCAATACCTGCTTGTTCAGAGCAGGTGCACAATTCCTGCAAACCTCATGTTGTTTTGAGCATTGGTTCATGTGCTCTGTGTTAAAAAAAATAAAAAGCAGTACATTCATTATGTTAGGTATAGGACCAAATAGTGAAAGGAAACTAAGATGATCACTATTAATCTTTATGTAGGTGTGTGTGTGTGTATATATATATATATAGAGAGAGAGAGAGAGAGAGAAAGAGAGAGAGAGAATGTTGTATTTTCTCTGTTTATATGTTCTGGTCACATTTGTTTGTACACCTACATTCAGCTGTTGTTTCTTCATTTTAGGAGAGGCTTCCTTTATTTGTAATGCTGTCCAGTAAGAAGTCAGACCCAGGTTCCTCCTCTTCCTCAGGGGGTAACGGCGGAGACCGTGCTCCTGAAACCCTTTCTGCTCCTCAGGCTGGTCCAGCTGGTCCCTCTGGCCCAGGTTTAGCAGATGTGAAAAAGAAAGAGAGAGCCTCTCCAAGTGGAGAACCAGGTGGACCTCCTCTCTCGCATCCTCCTGGACCAGGAGGGGTTGATCAAGACTCGGCAGAAGGACGCAGAACCAGCCGCCGTAAAAGGGCAAAGGTAAACATCTCTATTAACTTTTCCTGTTCTTTGAACAGGGACAATTGAGTCAGGCATATATATTGAGTCAAACTGAGACTAAAGAAATAATTTATTCGCACAAAATAATATGCTACTTTTTATTGATCTGAATTTATATTGATATAACCAAAATCTTCTATAACGGTAGAATCAATTTTCTACCTTGATAACAATATATATCACAGTATAGCAATTTGTATCTGAAAATGCATAAATAAAAATTCAAACACAAAGGAACTGTTTTATATAATGTAATTTTATTTAAACTGGGAATTGCAGCATTACTTTCAGTAAAAAAAACAACCATACTGTTTACTGAAATGTATTGTAATGTTTAATGTTTGTTTTTTTTTCTCTCAGGTACTAACATAGTGCCTGACAGTATACCAGCTCTGTAAAAGCTGAAAACAAGCTTTTTTCGGGCATCGGGGAGCCACTGTGAATGTTAATCGCGTTTGAATTTGCGCTTGTTTTTCCTTTCACTTTCCCTGCGATCGCGCAAACTATGTATGAATGGTTTCATCGGGCTCACGCGCCTGTACCGAAGTTAACTAGTCTGCTGTGTTTGTTTATCAGTCTGGTTAGTGTCACAGGTGTCCTGACATTTTTATCCTACCCATCAGATTTTCCTACCAGGGCTTACTGCGCACGTCAATATAGCATTATTTATTTCTCACCCTGAACAACAATATTTAATGCATCTTCATTAGAGTGTGGATCGGGCCTCATTTTTCTGTACGAGCCTGGCCCTGAACATTAAGATATTAAGATATTTATGTCCGAGCCCGATCTTAGCACGATGAAAAAAAAAAAAAAAGAATTTTCTCATACTAATGACACATGCACTTTTTTTGTGTGGAAAGCCTGCTTTTATCAAGCAACTGTAGGAAGGCGTTCGGACATGTCAACAGATGAGAGCATCAGCGCACACGATGAAAAAAATGCCGTTATAACACAGGAGCACAAGCAGTTTTACATCTTTAATTGTCATTGCCTTATCACGCTGATGTGACCAACTTTGCGGTGTGCATCAGCAGATTCGTTAAGGGACAGATTCATTGCATAAAATCCTTTTATTAAAAAAAAGTTTTATACATATTAGTTTTTATATTTTAAAAACATATATAAAATAT
>JAUCMS010000031.1:9516059-9529274 GCA_032357445.1 Enteromius radiatus | reverse complement strand
AAATAAAAATATTATAAGAATTCTGAGCTTTACTCACGTTTTAAAAAACACTGCTATTATTTTGAACAATACTGTATGTGCTGATTTGTGATCTTGTGCTATTGCTGCAGGAGTATGATGAGCTGGTGGAGATGCAGGTAAAGTTAGAGGAAAGACTGCAAGAGCTGGAGGCCAACCCACCCAGGTAATCAAATATAACTCATGCAAGTATCCAGACCCACTGGGGTCACATTAGCATTCTTGTCTGTTCTTCCAAATGGAGTCCAAGTAATGTCATTCTGGATCTCTATTTCAGTGATGTTTATCTGTCTTCGAGAGACCGACAGATTCTTGACTGGCACTTTGCAAACCTTGAGTTTGCCAACGCTACACCTCTTTCAACACTCTCACTCAAACACTGGGATCAGGTACAGCACAGCTGTAATAAAAATATTGTTTAACTCCGCTTGTAGAGAATGGAGAATTTGAAGTAATACAAAGTTTGCTTCTGCGACTTGTCACTTTTCCTTCTGTGTTTGAGTAGGATGATGATTTTGAGTTCACGGGCAGTCACCTAACAGTGCGAAATGGATACTCTTGCGTCCCAGTGGCACTTGCAGAGGGTTTGGATATAAAACTCAACACTGCAGTGAGACAGGTCCGATACACATCATCTGGTGAGTCAGTCAGTCCAGCTCCTGCTGTTTGGGACTGTATTTCGTTGTGTTTGTGTATTTACGTTTATGACCATCATTTCCTCCCTGTCTCAGGTTGCGAGGTGATTGCGGTGAATACCCGCTCCACTACCCAGACGTTCATTTATAAGTGTGACGCCGTGTTATGTACTCTTCCTTTGGGAGTGCTGAAGCAGCAGCCGCCAGCCGTGCAGTTTGTGCCGCCTCTGCCAGAATGGAAGACGGCCGCCATCCAGAGAATGGGCTTTGGGAACCTCAACAAGGTGTGAATAATTCCTGTTTATTCCTTTTGCAGACGGGAGGGTGTTGATGTATTGACGACTCTGATCTGTATCAGCATGGGACATTTTATGTATGTATATCTATCTAATCCACTATGGCTAAAAAGGAGTGAAGATTAGGGTTGGGCTGGTTAGATTAAGTCATTTTAATATGATAGATAGAGCTGGGTATTCAGTGAGTACTTAAGAATTGACCCCCTCACATATTGTGTGTCCAGGATGCGTCATCCTCTTCTGCACACTTTCTCTCTCCCCTCACTTCATCTCCTAGCTCAGCTGCAGCAGAAAAATACTGCAGTATTATGCAATTGTCCTGCTCCGTTTCCCTGTTTTTGTCACAAGAGGGCACAGTGTGGTACCAGATTCATTCACAGTTCTGCTATATCAGAAACAGCTGTCTGCAGCACACCGCAGGATGTCAGAAATGTTCACTGAAATGCGTTTTCAATGACTCCATTGAAAACAAGCAGTATTTTTTTTAGGATGGCATATGCTTTTATTCTTTTTATAATTTTGTATAATTTTAGTGATAAAGTAGTAACTTTAGACTTCTTTGTGCCATTTTACACTGTATTGCTTCATAAGCATCTGCTAAAATATGTGCATGTGATTTAAAAAAATATGTATTTTTATGGTGTTGGTTATCTTTATGGTTAAAATAGTCTAATAACATTATACGTTTTTTTTTTTTTTTGGCCATTTCATTTAAGGGTTAGATTAGTGGTGTTCAGTCCTGTATCTCGGGACCCACTGCTCTACACTTTTCACATGTGTCCCTTATCTGACACACTAATTTGAGTTCCATCGTTACCAATAGAGTTCAGTGGAACTAACGATCATAGTTAGCTAATGATGCTTTTGGGAAACGTACCCCAGTTCCATTGTATAGGGGGGAAAAATGTATCCAAAAATCTTTCCACAAAAGAAAGCTGCATTTAAAGAGACCCATTCTGTCCTAATCTTTAGTGTCCTTGTCCTAGGTGGTGTTGTGTTTTGATAGAGTATTCTGGGACCCCAGTGTTAACCTTTTTGGACATGTAGGAAGTACCACGGCCAGTCGAGGGGAACTGTTTCTCTTCTGGAATCTCTACAAAGGTAATCATCCTTCAGTTAAGGGATGCTTCAGTATTAAACCTCTGGCCATTGTGACGACCCCAAATTAAGTTTCTTTATTTTTTTATGATTCCTAGACATAATAAAGTTGTTGATGTATTTGTGAAATTAAATAAAACCATTTACGTTGGTTAGACTTTGCTGTCTGATCCCTGGTTTATGTTGCGGCTTTAAACGAATTGAATTGGGGGCTCTTCCGGGATTGCTACATGTATAAATAAATGTATAATGTTTTTTGTGTGTACATGTAAATGAGTAGGCTTCAGGTAGGTAAAGGGGGTTTATAATCCTTCTTCGAGGCACTGTTTGTTACTTTAGTTTATTTTCCTTATTTTTGTTTTGGTGTTATTGATAATAATATGAAGTTTTCAATACTGACCATAAATCAGTAATACAAATATTGGTTGAAAAATTCTCTGATAGTTTGTTGCACAATAATACCATTCACAGTTTATTTTGAATTTGACCTTTTGTGTCTTCTCAGCTCCCATACTGCTGGCTCTGATGGCAGGAGAGGCCGCAGGCATTATGGAGAATATCAGTGATGATGTCATCGTTGGCCGCTGTCTGGCAATCCTCAAGGGCATCTTTGGAAGCAGCGCAGTACCTCAGGTGAGCTCAGATTTGCCAGAATATCTTACTTAATTTGTAGTTCTTAACTGTGCAACAAAAGCTTGTGTGTAACAGTCATGAGCGGAACCTCAACCTAAATCTATGAAAAGAGTTGAGTCCTCTAATATATCACACACTGAGACTCGGCGGCTCTTTCCTGTGGTATGGAGCGTCTGGCTCTGCTCCAACGAGAACAAACCGACTATGTGTTCTATGTCTGTCGTCATGGCAGCCAAAGGAGACGGTGGTGAGTCGCTGGCGTGCCGACCCTTGGGCCCGTGGGTCTTACTCGTACGTAGCAGCCGGTTCATCTGGTAATGACTATGATCTCATGGCCCAGCCCATCACACCTGGTCCTGCCATACCTGGAGCCTCACAGGTGAGTGTCATAACTTATTGCTCATTTCCTTGTGTCGCAGAAGCAGATGTCATGCTGATTGTGTGTGTTTTTGCAGCCTGTTCCACGTCTTTTCTTCGCGGGTGAACACACAATCAGAAACTACCCCGCCACAGTCCACGGTGCTCTGCTAAGTGGGCTAAGGGAGGCAGGAAGGATCGCCGATCAGTTCCTAGGAGCCATGTACACTATGCCACGCCAAGCCACTGCCAATCCAAACCCACAGCCATCCCCCAGCATCCAATAAACGTCTAAACCCACTCATGATGCACACAGAGAGAGAATGTGAGTTGGGGATTTTCAGCGAAAGAATGTCTTGCTAGATAAAGAGCGGGCGGGTCAAGTAAGGACACCGGGTGACTCCTTAGACTGGGAATGTATATGTGTGTTTATGGGAGAGTTTGTCTGCGTGTAAGAACATGCCTTAGGGAAATCATTCACTAATCGGGGAGCTGGAGATTTAAAGCAACCCTTCACTCATTTACCTTCTGCTGCTGTAGCTTTTCTGGCTGACTTCTAAGGCAACTAAAAGGACAAAAAGGTGGATGGTTCCAGAAGAACTCCTAGATATTTCGGAATTTACCTGGAGTGGTTTGTTCCCCGCTGAGGCATATATAAGAACAGGGACCGTCATTCACACCTAAAGCAACTCGTGAATTCCAAGACCACAAAGTATCAGGTGTTTCAAGGCAGAGCATTAAAATTAGAATTGTAAAAAAACAGATAGGAGATGGATATGGATGCATTAGTTGAAATCCAACTGCCTACCCAAACCATTCCTTTTTATTTTTTCAGAATTTAAAAAAAAAAAAAAGAACAAAAAGAAAGTCAAAAGGAAATGTTATGACTTTGCCATGTCTCTCACTTTGTAGCTTGAATGTTTTGGTTAGCAAAAATTGCTTATTAGCTGGAATGCACGTGAGGCGTTGCTAATAGGTCTATTTCTGTTAAAATAGTCAGTCATAGCTTTGTATCTTTTTTGAGCAGCTCATGGTTTTCTTAAGTTTTATTATTTGTTTAATTATTGTCATTGCAATGTTTTTTTTTTATTATTTGTGTTTTTTGGTAGTAAAAATAAATATGAAGTTTGCTTCATACATCTTGTTTTCTTGTAGTTTGTTAATTTGTGGATTTTTCTATTTATTCATTACAGTATCAAGTTTGCCTTTAATAAAGACCTGGTTCAGAATGAATGCTTTAGAAATTATTTTATGTACATTTTTTACTTTTTAGACATGTTAAAAAAAACTCTTGTTTTTCAGTGCTAAGGCTAGGTCAACTTTCTAGCAATGTATGCTGGACAACTCGAGCCATTCTCCATCCAAGTCCCCAATACATCATTTATTTTTTGAATAAACTATTTCTTTTAGTTGTATGTCAGAGTATGCACTTTTTTAAAAAATTATCTTTCACTACTTCCTTCAAATCACAAAATTAAAAAGAAAAAAGCACTACACTCCTTTTTTGTTACCATAATTTCTATAGGAATCCACACATAGAATACACTATATTTTGGTCAAACATTCTCTCGACCTGCTTCTTTAGCCCTTTTTCGTGGACTCCTTTTTTTTTTTTTTGTTTTTTTTTTTTTGTGGCCCTTTCCTTCCCATTTCTGTATGCTTAGCTTATTTTATTCTTAGTTTATCCAGTCTTTTGACATGTCATGCTGCCCTGAGGCTTTTTTAGCCTCTCTTTTGGCGCTCTCTGTTCTTGCTATAACCCCTCCAGGCCTCTGGCCTCAGCCCCAGTTTTTGTGGCGTGGGCCCTGGCAGCTGCACTGCATTGTGGGAGTCTGAGGGACCTGAGCTGATATTGGCCCCAGCAGTTTAGTCCATGATTAGAGCCTTGAGCAGCCTGCGCCACGATGCCACAACCGTACTTTAATTCATAATACTGCAGTCGTCCAGTGGTTTTGATAATGTGAGTACATTCGGCTCGCTGACCGCAGAGCCAAATCACCCTCAAATCATGTCTATTAGATATTACGGTATTTTGCGGATGCTTTTATGTTGAACTGTTAACTGCAGGCAACTTCAAGACCAGTCCCTCTAGATTTATTGACTTTTCTAGAGCCGCAACGTTAGCAGGAAATGATGCTCAAACTGCGCCATTTCAGGACAGACTCCATAATCTGGTTGCGTAATATTGAAATTGATTGACAGTTCAAATATTTTAACTCCTTTAACATACTGCAGTATTCTCAAAGACACCTGGATGCCCTCTGGGATCTCTGATCAATATTCCATTGCATCAGACTCCGAGTATGTCTGTTTTTGAATGTGATTTCTGATGCGCAGGTATTAATGGGTACACAAGCGTGTCAGAACTCAAACCTGACTCATTCTGTTCACAGGCAGATGCTACACTTGATCACCCACACACTACAACTACTTCACAATGTGCCCTTTAACACAGAAACCCCCACACACCCTGCAGCCCGGAGTGCAGAAATACACACATAACACCTTCACACTCAGATAGGCCATCTAATATTTCATTTTTTTTTTTAAAACCACTTAGACAGTTTTATGTTAACGCTCCATTTAAAATGCTTTTTAACTTTTTTTGCTAATGCTGATGAATGTTCTACACTGCAAGAAAAGGCAGGAACAAGATTGACTTCACTGTCTAGACTTTTCTAACTTATCCATTTTGAATGTCTTTCAAAAAACGGTCCCATTAGGCTGGTAGTCTCAGAACAGGATTAAACCTTTAGGAGCGGTTTCAAGGACTTGGACAAACAATAGTGAATTCTGATGCTGAGTGAACTGATTTTAGAGTGCTTTGCAGCTCCTTGTCAGATTTATGATGTCTTTCTCTCTAAATAGTATGTTAGTTACCTTATGAACTCACTGAAATAGTCAATATTACTTATCAGTACCAAGCCATAAAACGTAACTCATTTTACTATGTACTGATGTCTTAAAGCAACCATTAACAAGTCATTTTCTCACCCTTGCGGTGTTCCAACAACCGTTCATTGGTGTGACTCCAGACAATAACATTCTGAGTATAAGTCTACTGGCGCAATTATGTTGCCTACCTTAATTTAAAAAATACTCACTTTCTGAGAAGTTTCTTGGATTCTGATTGGCTGTTAATGTTTTAATTGTTTATCAGCTGGAAAAAATGTTCTGATAGTGATTATAGTAATAATACTGCTGTGTGGTGTGGACTATTTTCATTTCTTGGAGTAAATGGGCCTTCAAATCCAGTAAATATTTTGCCTTTTTTTTCCTTGTAAGATGTAAATAAGACTCTCAAAATTAGAAAAATACATAGGTAAACCCCTCTTAAGCATACGCTTGTTCTAAATAAAGAGTTGTATTTAAATTGATCTGGCACCAAACAAAGAATACGTTCCACCAGCTGAAACAAAAAGGGTTATGACAGTCAAATATCTCTCTCATATTCTATGGTTTATTGTGTTATTATTGCACAGTTATCACCAGTATGCGTATTAAATGATGGCAGAGCTTCTTGGATGTACATTCATCCCGTCTAACGGTCTAAAAGATAACACAAACCCAAATCTGTTACAAACAAGTTGCTTTTATTATATTAGCTGGAATACATATAGTCTGCAGTTCAGCCTAAAGAGATGTCTAGCTCCATGCACAATGCTGAAACATGTTAAGCTGAAACATGCACAAATATTACAGTACAGAGGCTTAAGACTGAAACACAGTGTGTTATTGCTGACACTGAGAGGCTGAATACAATGAGCATGTTCACCTGTGTCCTCATCGCAGGTTCACGCTATACCAACATCTGCTTGATAACCATTCTGTCTCCCTTCTTTAACGATGCAGGCCTGTATTTATATGTGCAGTGTCTTAGAGAGACAGTGTAAGCAAATATCAGTGAACTTTAATTCAGTTACTGTGTGTGTTAGAGCATGTTTGCATGTGTGTGTTTAAGGCCTGAAATCTGTCTTTGGCAGCACTTTTAATACGACACAGGAGATGAATGAACCCTGAATGAACAGAAGGGAAACCCACAGTCTGAACGGTTAATAAAAGATGAGAACAGTACAGAACTGAACCATACCGAGCCACTGGCTCAACATATCCATCTTACTTTACCTAAACACTTCCCTTAGAATGAAAGAAAAAGCAGTGTTTGAAAAGCTGGTGAATTAACACTTTTAACTGAGTCTGCTAACTTTAATAGTTCATACAAATTGGAAATAAAACATCATATTGAAATTAATAATCCAAAAAAAACTCTCCAGGAGCCCAATAAGGTATACATCTACACAATAAACCAAAAAAAAAAAAGGGAAAAATTAACATATCTTAAACATGGCCCACTTTACAAAATTACAAAATACTTTTAAATAAAACCTATCCGATTGTATTCTGAGAAACAAACGAACAAACAAACAAAAAAAAAAGCAGATAAAGGAGGAAAAGCTTAACGACAGAAATATTTACCCTTTTAATTTCAATAATGCTTAAGAAGCTGTTTGTTTCCTTGTAAACTACAAAAATATCTTGGAATGATTTTTGGCACATTACGTGTCAACTAGAAGACAATACAGTGCACTTGGCCGTACAGAAAAAAGAATAATGACAAATTAAAATAAAACACTTTGCAGTCTATACAAATAATGTGGACAGTCCATTTGTCAACCCCAAAAATACAAGATCTGTCTCACAGTTGCTGCAGGTGAACTTATTCTTTCATTTCGGCCAGTGCACAAACACACGTACATATATACACATCTTTGATGGCTGTACATTCAGTTAATTAGAGGGAAGTGAATTAGGGGAAAAACAGGCATATTAGAAACTGAAATCCATAAAGATTAAGAGGTTAAGAGAGTCATTTACGTTAAGTGCTGGTTAAGTGCAGATTCTGGAGTGATATTTCGTGACACAGTGACCTATTTTTGACCTTTAAGGACCAATGCTGGCTCACAATGCGGGTATAACACAGTCTTCAAAATTCTCTTCTGTACATTCAATATTACTTTATTGCTTATAAATGACATTTAGAAAAAAAATACAACCACTCTCCTCAATAAGGGTTAGAAAATTGTCACTAAAAATGATTAAAAACCATTCTGAGTCATCACCAACCATCAGAAGCTAAACATGGTTATGCTAACTGACTGGTGTCATAACTAGCTTAAGATTAACCTCATAAATGTATACAAAAGTGATGTAGATGGGAAAAACTTAATATATTTTTATGATTTAGTTCTTTTAAAAGAACAGTATGTGAAACTATATAACCTTTGATCAGTTCTGAGACGTGTAATCAAAGCTCGCAGCCATCATTTCCACGGAGAGCTAAAGACAGAAGTGGAGGAATGAAAATCAGAGACATGTGTTAGATGACTTCTGAGGGTGAACGGCACACTGACACATTAGTAAATGGGGTTGAGAAATGAGGAAGAATTCCTTGAGAATTGCGGTTTCAGTCGGCCTCTTTAAAAAGACCTCTTTCAGAAACTTTGGACTGTCTTGTGAGCACATAAAAACTACGGTTTCCGACAGCTGCGGTTGCGCGTTGAAGCCACAGAGCAGCCGAGAGACCTTTGCCTGGGAAGAGTCTGTTGGTATTTCCAGCACAGACTCGCGCTATATCATCACATCCATTTGGGTCATGCTGCAGTTTTAGGGTCATGTTTGCAAGCTTTGAGCGGGCATCATTTTATTATAGAGGGATTTACAATTCGTAATGCCTCAAACTATTTGTGGAAGTTGAGAAACGGCTAAAACTCTACAGAATCCAGGCTGACCCTCTCTGTACCACACATGGACGCCATCCCAAAGAGTTCACTCTTTGTTACTTCTTTTTTTGCTGTCAGCTGGTCTCACTTCCTCCCTCACAATGTTATACGCCCGTCAAATGCAGCACTGACCTTACGACCGGCAACCGACACTGTGGTCATATATCAGGCCTGCCGCCACTGCTTTAGCCAGCTAATAAAATGGCTTTAGGGACCGGCGTCTTGGATTACAGCAGCCCATAGCACTTAGGTATTCTGGGAAAGCAGGGGCATGAGATACAGGAACCAGCATGTTCACTTCAGCCCAACACCCCTGAACAGGAAGTAAAGGTGATGTCTGGGGAATGCATTTGGAAAGACATGCTTGGTTTTACAGTGCAGAACAAAGCAGACACCAAAAAATATGGGAAGTGCAAAGCCAAACCACCGCCCAAAGTCTAAAGAGATAATAAAAAAAGAAAACTTTCAGAAATTAATGAAAAACAACATAGTGCAGAAAAAGAAGCTTGGGTGTTAAAATCATTGCATTATTCGTTACAGACTAATTTTTTTTGCTGCTAAGCCACATCGATTATGTGCAGTGTCTCCATTTCTGAGGTATAATCCAAACCAAAGCGGTAAAAACATTTATGCATCAGAAAGGACTGATTTTTAGAAGAATCTAGTCTGGTTTTGTACTTTATAAAACTGTTTTAATGATTTAAGTGCAATTGCAAATTCATTAGAATGACTTGAATAAAAATGGATCAATCGATAGACAAAAAAATATAATTTCCACTCACGTTTAAAAGACTCTTTCCAGCCCAAGCAGAGGGATGAATACAGGACACAGAAGCACATGAAACCAGAACGAAGCCAAACTGACTGTGAGGCGTGAATCTTTTTAAAGCTGTTATATCCAAGTAAGATGCGATAAGAAAGCAAACTACCCACTGACTCCCAAAACATGTACAGCATTACATTAAAACAAACTGAAAAAATAAAACATCCCACATTCCAGTGACATTGGAGACTGAGATCATCTGGCGGGCCGAGGGATAATGGACCCTTCGTCGTCATCGTCAGGGGTTCAATTGAGACATGGTATTGTAGAAGAATGATATTAATACACACAGACACTTTAGAGTATTCAAGGACAAGAGGAATCTGAGCCTGAACGAGAAAATAAATCATTTGCGGCACTAGAGTTTAAAGCCTAATAGAAACAGTACAAGACATTTCAACTGCTCTATTCAATTTCCGCATGAGGACAAAGTGATGGGCATTCCGATGTTTTCAATGGTGAGGTCGGTTTATCCAGGCACAGGCATTCCTAACTTAAGCATTCTGGATCCTCTGTGGTGTCATGCTAGCCACCCTCAAGGCTCAACAAGCTTTACAGCTGAAATAACTGAAAACACAACCCATCTAGGGGTTTTTTTTTTAGACTCGGACCAGCAGAATCCCTAACGCTGGTTTCCTGTGACACACTGAGAGTCTTTCTGTGCAAAGTTTGCGAGTAGAGTCACAGAGCAGCTTTGAGGAGTCCGCTCTGAAAATCCTCCATAAATGTCCAGCATTTGGGTTAATCCCGGTTAGCTACCCAGACGGATGAGGTCACATCGAGATGAGCTCTAGTTGATTGGATTCTTCTCTAGCTGGTTTGGAATCCAAAGCCAACATCCCTTCAGAGCTACTGAGACGGGAAAAGTCAACATGCAGATGCTTTTCCCATCTTTTTTAGTGTCGGTGGTCCTGTGCATTCGCTATGCTGATTGTGAGACCATCAAATCCAGTTAAAGAGATGAAGATAAAGGAATTAAACAGACTAGTAAAAGAAAACAGTTGAATAGACATGATCAGCTACGAGGAGCAAATTACAAATGAGATCAAATAAACTTGGGCACCGTGCATGAAAACTTATGTACATTAATGCATATTGAAGACTTAGCATGTGTTGTTGACTACTGGCTCTACACGAGAACGTCTGGATAATCAATTAATTTTAGTGGTGTGCAATAATCCCAATGCATTCCTGAATTAAACACCATCCAGAAAAAAATTAAGATTGCCAAACCTTTTAAAAAGCCTGTAACTTGCTCCTTGTGAAAACACATACAACCTCTTTTATGTTTGCACATCTAGCAGGACCTGTGTGGCACCAGAGAGAACGGTTCTCAAAATGCTGATCCAAAGCGCCTCTTTCACATCCTCTAAACACCAAGACTAATGTCACATGTCTGCGCCTCTCCCTTGTCACATCTGAAGACTTTAATACACTACGAGGAGCAGAAGAGGATTTATCACTGTAGGAACATGTGACTTCTGTTCCCAAACGACAGCTGGAAGATGGTGTGGTTGAAGTAAGAGTACGACGAGGAGGTTCCCAGGGGTCAATGACTGGAAATCTGCTCATCTGATGGTCTTTAAAGATATGGTGTAACTGAAGAGATGAGATTCTTTGCGCACAAGAGCCGCTTGGAGATGCAAAAACTGAGGCAATAAAAACACACGAGGATATATTAGGTCAAGACTCATTAACATGTGAGTAATAAGCTTCTAGCTTGCTTTAATTAAGTATAACCCAGAATCCTCTAAGGAATGTAGATTTTGGTACATTTAACTGAATAAGTTTATAAGAAAAACACATACCTCTAGTAATCTGGGTCAGTTGTCCAGGTGGCGATTTGACCAGGATTGGCTTCCATCAGTTGTGCGGTTTCTGCTAGACCACGCCCCACGGCTCCCAGACCTATCGTACAGGTCCATGTCACCTGCAGGCTGCCTTCGCCATGAGGACGGAGCAGTTTCTCGATCATCTGCAGACTGGGAAGAGAACAATCATACAACAAATGTGATTATACTAATTTTAATTGATTTACTTATCCACCAAATTCTGTCATGTTCTGAAGGGATATAGGCTTCTGACAATCGCATAATTGCCTGACTGGGACATTTACATCCTATTATATGCAACATGACTAATTATTCCATACATTCTATTACTTGAATGGCAATATGCGCAAATGGAATTTACAGAAAATAAAGAAATGCCATGAAATACGATTTTTATTTCTCACTTTAGGGTTCAGTAATATGTTAAGCAATTGTGATCATTGTATAACATTCATTAAAAAACGGAGTATTTTCTAATGGATATAATAAATACATTTATAGAAATTTTCAAGACTTTCCGTGACTTTTTGATTTAATTACCACAAATTGTCATATGTGACCCTGTAACACAGAGTCATATTTCTATCAATAGCCAACAACAGATTGCATGGGTAAGAATTACAGATTTTTCTTTTACGCTAAACATCATTAGGATATTAAGTAAAGATCATGTTATATGAATACATTTTTTACTTTAGTAGTTTGTCTTGCTAAGGACTGTATTTGGAAAATTTTAAAGACGTTTATTTTAATTTTTTTAAATCCAGATTTCCAGAATATTCTTAGTCAAATATTGTCATATCTTAAAAAAACAATACATCAAGGGAAAGCCTTTCAGATTTCAGATGATAGACATAAATTACCCTTATTACCAGTTTTGTGGTCCAGGGTCGCATATCATGCAAGTTTTGAGTTAATAATAAAGAATAATAATAAAGAAAAAAAACTGAGTATACAACCTGAACAACCAAATATGAAACAATTACATTTAAACAGTCCTAGATGTTTAATTAAAATCTTTATTGTGAATTCCAACAAAGCTATAAGTATCAGACCAAACATTAAATAGACACGTAAGAGGAGTGAAATTGCTCAGACCGCAGAACAAGTCCTAATATTGAATGACTACTGTCTCTTTTCTTTACTATGAAGGTGGAGACTTTACACAGCCAACCAAATGGTTTATGACGTCAGTTATAAAAAGTTCCCAAATGAGGCAGCAGGATATGCCACACACTGCTTTGGAATTTCGTACACAGCAGACAGATGCTAATTGTCCATAATAGGACTTAAGGCCTGCTGGGATACGAGAGGTGGGTGTACAGGAAACCAGTTACGATGCATCGGCTGCCAAATGGGCAGGCGCAACCTTGCAACTTCCTGTGTCACTCAGGAAGGGGCAACGGATGGAAACGACCCAAGCACAATCTTACAGAAAGATGTCATGACGGAATGGGTTCCATGTAAATCCATGTTACAGGAAAACTCATTATGTGAATAATGTGAACTTACAGCTTGTAGCTGGAACTTACCCCTTATGATTGCGCTGAAATGGTAAATAAAAGATTTTTTAAATAAAAGATTACAAAGATTTTGAAAATCCAAATTTAAAGCTAATGAAATATATTCCAGAATTTAATATCCAGTGTGATTTATGTGACTCAAGTATGTAAATTATTAGTAATTTATTAAAATTAGTAAATTATTGTTAATTTATTGTTATTAGCAAGTGTATATATGTAT
>JAUCMS010000031.1:9487862-9502530 GCA_032357445.1 Enteromius radiatus | reverse complement strand
CACTGCTAATCCTTATTTCTCTCTTCTCAGAAGCCAGCCTGTGATATTGCCTCGCCCTGCCCCTCTGGACAAGACAGCGCGCAGGACTCAGACGGCTCGGGAGAGGAGCTCTTAAAGGGGCCGCGGCGCCCTATTGAAAGACTGCACTTTTGACTTTTCTGTTGAATAAATCCACCCTCTGGGGAATTTTTGTTACTCTTACCTCGTTGTCGTGTGCCTGCTTTGCCATTTGTGACAATATATATACACACACACAGTATAAAGATTATTTGCAAAAACATAACTACATTTTTTACATTCTCAAAAATCACTCTTTTTATTGTTTATCATGCTTAATCAAAAGAACTCAAACGCAGTTTTGAAAATAATTGGACAGTGCAATGAAAAATTTTGATTTTTCAAAACTTCAAAACTGAGTTTTTGCTTTTGCAAATAAACTCTACATACATGTACCATTTTATTAGATTTAACAATGTATTTGTAAACTTATTATAAATAAATAACATACATATGCAGCATGTCCTTTTATAGATACATATACATATATATGTGTATGTGTGTGTTTGGTAGTTTTGCTTTCCTTCATACTTGCATGAGTAAACAGTTTGCAAGATGCTAGCCAAGGTAACAGAAATCTGTCAGACACACACACAGTAAGTCTTTCTTCCTCTAACTGTATCATGTTTTCATTTCAATTCCATATCTTTCTCACTCTCAAACACAAACACACAGGATTACACAGATGAATTATTAATATCATTATTAACAGTGAAGACCTGTAATTACAAGTGAGAAATGAGGTAAACCCAAAGAAAACCACACCGTCAACATCAAGTAACAATGTATAGTTCATTAACACTTAATTTAAAGACCCGAGTTACTTAATCAGTCGACTGTCATTGAAATTTTTACAATAGATGACCATGTGACATACATCATCGAACACTAAATATTATTTAGAAAAAGACTTTCACAACTATCTGGTTATTAATGTGTCCATCTGTATAAGAACTGGAAGCCTTAAAGCAGATTATGGACGTGCAGATACAAGCAAGCCCAGCTAAGTGTAAACAACAAGTGAGCTGATTGGAACAAAAAACAACCAATCAGGATCAGCAACCAGGAATCACATTCTGAAACCAGTTTCAAAAACTACACAAACTAACCTTGAACACACGAACAGAAACTTTAAAGCAAACTAAAACCTACCGGAGCACAAACAATCATCATGAATTCCACACGATACATCCAAAGCCTGTTTTGCCCTCTTTCTCTCATGCTGTACAGGAGCCCATTTCCTGTGAGTGATTAGAAGGGGGGAGATCACGGTCCAGAGAATTTTCTCTCTTTGTTGTTGTTGTTTTGTCTGCTAGCGAAGGGAAGGAATGCCTGAATTAAACACGTGGAATTCAGGACGCCCAAAGAGGTACGAGGTTCAAAAGATAGCATGAACAGCAGAGAGTGTGTGCGTGAGAGAGAATGAAGGAGAGAGAAAGAAAGAGTGCAAGAGAATCGAGAGGGGAGGGAAGAGTGAGTGGATGGGTGATTAAAGAGAAGAAAAGAAAAACCTTGTAACATCTTTGGAATCCATTTTTTTTTGTCTACTGGGACATTAGGCTGGTAGCTGAATGTTTTGTATTCATGTTCGTATTTTCTGACAGGTGAGAATGTGGAATAAAACGCCTGAGTCTGACCTGAAGAACGTGTTCTCCAATGTGTTATTAAACACACACACATTCTGCTGTATGCAAAACACTCACACCCACCTCCCGAGGAATTAACCTGAGCGTGATTTCAAATGACAGGCCGCATTCACAACTGGATGAGCAATTACAGAAGACTGATGAAGGTGAAGAAAAACAAAACAAGAGCTTAGGTCAACGACTTGACAGTCATTTTTGGTCAAAAACGTCAGGGTGATACAACTGTCCTGACCTTATGATTTAAAAAATAAATAAATAAATAAATAAAATAAAATAATTAAATAAAATTATTATTTGTATACTTATTTACAAGATGTATTTAATATGTAGATATATGTATACATACATTATGAATAATTTTAATACACTATCTCCTTTAATAACCATTTATAATGCATTATACATGAAGGTTTTAAGTAAAGTGTTACCAAATGTTTTTTTTTTTTTCCCCTAAAAGCAAAAGAAACCAACACAAATTCCAGGAGTACACTGCTAAGAACTTGGCACATGTTTATTTTTTTTTTTTCTCCAAATAAATCCAGGAATAGTTTTTGCACAAGTGTCAGGGAGGCTTATATAATCCATGTGAAGTGCCTGGCTGTAGAGGGAGAGTGGATAAAACCAGACAGAAAGAGAGATGCCAAGAGCAAATGGTAAATGTGAGATTTGACTGCATCGTGTCCTTATAAGGTCTGAATAAAGAGCCTTTTCCCTCTAAATCCATCTGGTTGGCATGACCTACAAACACAATACCAGAAGACCAAAATGATAAAACGACATCATTTACACTGCATTCTCCAGAGAAAGAATGAAAAGATGGAGAGACAGAGTGAGGGATGAATATATCAAAGTGGGTGGGCATTTAATATGCTTGACCTTTGGCACCGTTTTCTGTCTTGACTTTGGGGTAGAAAACAGATGGAAAGCAAACGAACAGAATGGTTTGTATGTGTGGTATGTTTGTGCAGACCTCTCCAAACTGCTCTGAATAATTGGGTGGACACACACATACACACTGAAAACATGCACACAAATTAGGGGCAGTGCTGGGAAAAGTTAAAAAGTTGCATTATGTTTTTTTTAAAAATAGCTTATTGTTACTTATTTACTTTTTTAAAGAAAGTTATGCATTATGTTAACTTTTTCACCTGGACTAGGCGTTCTTGTTTTTGTTTTTTTAAAGGGATACCTCACCCAAAATTCAGTCATAATTACCCTCTCTTATGTCGTTCCAAACCAGTAAGTAGTTCATCTTCGTAACACAAATCAAAGATGAAATCCGAGAGCTTTTTGTGCCTCCATAAATAGCAGGTACCAATGACATTGTTCAAATAGTCCATTTGACATCAGTAGTAATATTACAAGAATACTTTTTTCACCCTGTGCTTCCATTCTGGAGAGTATTAGAAATGTGTTTGCATGTAAACAAGTCGCAGCGCATGCATGTTCTACGTCAGCACCACATGCAGAAAAGCATGTGAGGCATGAGTCAAGGCAGAAGAAGTTGAGTAAAGTAGTTATATATTTTGTTTTGGGTTTTTTGCGCACAAAAGGTATTCTCATAGCAAATGACAGTTGATCCACTGATGTCACATGGATTATATTAGCAATGTTCTTGATATATATTTTGGTGCCTTCACTGAAGGGTCAGAAAGCTCTTGGATTTCATCAAAAATGTGCGTTCCAAAGAGGAAGTTCTTACAGGTTTGGAACAGAATGGGGTAATTAATTAATTAATGTCAGAATTTAAATTTTGGGTGAACCAACCTTTTTATAACCAAAAACCCAAAAGTTATATATGCCTTGGCATCTGCACCTCACTTCCAATTTTTCTCATTAAGGTACATGAGGCAGTGAATAAATTGGGAAACTTGCAATGCTTATTTGACAAAGTAACTCACATATTTTGTTATAAAATTAATGCGTTACAGGTCAGTTACTTAAATAATTACACAACCCGCGTTACCTCAAACACTGAGAGCATCTATTTAGTGACAGAAAATTTGGAATAGGAAAAAAAACTAAACAAAACAAAACAAAAAAAACCAAAAAAAAACAGAGTGGCTTTCACAAGAAATGTTTGACAACTATATTGACATGCTAACCTTACCCACACACTACTGCCTGCAGATGAAGGGTTTTCCTGCACAGAAAACTGCCTCATAATCTTGTGAAGTAACTGGACATTTGGAAGCAGTCTGGGAATTCTGATTTCCATCAGGACTTGGATCGCCTCTCTCTCCTAAAGAATTCCTGATTCTGTTTATTGACGTGTGTGTGCCTCGAAGGACAAAGACAGAGACTTCTGCATAAGCACCGATGCCGCAGCAGGAGGCCATGTCCATATCCTATTATGGGTGGGAATGAGTCAGGTCAGAGTCATGTTGACATAGTTCCAGGCAGCACGGCTGACAGACTGACAGCTTTGGGGCCGCGGGTAGAAACTGAAATAATAATCGTTAACTGACTGATTGCACCATTTATGGGAGACTGATGACTGCTCTATTTGTCATATGACCAAAGCTTGACATGATGAGACAGAGTGAGTGTTGTGTCTGAACAAAATACACCTACAATTCTTAACTATTACACATTCTTTTCATTATTTAGGCCTACTCTGTTCATTAGGTCTAGGGCTGTCAAACTCCAAAAAAAATCAGAAAAGCACCATAAAAGTGGTCCATACAAAATGTGTGTTATATTCCAAGTCATACAACATCTTTTTAAAAGAATCAGACTTAAATTTAAATTGTGTTTAGTTGTGCCATTTGCTTAAATTCTTCTTGGCAGGTTAATTAGCATTCCTGAGATGCCTGATTAGCGAATGAATTGCTCTTTTGAGTCAGATCTTTAATAAATCAGCTGACACACATTCATAAATCATTCAAGACCAGTCTGTATGATTCAAAAACTGGACTGATCCAAGATTTCAAGTTCAGTTCAAAGATGTAACAGCAATGGAAATACAAAAACCAACCAAACAAAAACAAACAAACAACTCCATTTGTGTTACACAAAAGAAAGTAAGTCAAACGTGCTTGGAACATAATTACAGAATTCTCATTTTTAGTTGAGCTATTCATTTAATAAGCAACAGAAACAGAATATTTTAAATTCCATTTTGATGTCAAGCTTTAATATTTCCTTTTTTTGAGTAACGCATAATTGCCAACAGGATTCTCTCTAATTAAGACATATGTAATGTATTAAAAATATAAAAAGATATGTATCGCACAAAATAATTATATGCTTTTTCGCAAAGACATTACAAGTCGATATTCTGACAGCTTAACCAAGGGTTTCCACAGTTCTAAATGACATAATGCGGTATGGAATTCAACCAACAGAACACAGGTATTTTTTGGTTATAAATATCAAGAAGCAACTAATGACAGGGAAGAAGACGTAGAACACTTTTAATCGGCTAGACAAGACAGACTTTGATTTAGCCACAGTGACGTCAGGCATAAAAGAAATTAATGAATACTTTAAATGGATTGAGAAGATAGTCATAAAAAGGGATGAAGAGGAAATGATGAGTGTTGTGGGGGAGAGAAGGAGCCTGATAAAGAATGAGTGAATAGAGGAATGTAGAAAATGAGATGCATCGTCATCCAGATGGTCAGACCATGAAGATTCACATATGTTCATGAATTGGTGCATGTGCAGACACAGCGAAGCTCACTTAACACGAGCCAAAATCAACAACATCCTTCTTTTGAGAGCATCAGCGGTGCCAAAAGCCCCTCAAACTATTCACAAACCAAACGCCTCGTCGCAAGGGCTTTAACCACCACATTTATCAGACTGAAAAGAGGAGGAGAGAGTAGAAGGTCTGCTAAGTCCATGCTGCTTTATATTTTAAGAGAAAACCAGAGGGAAAAAAAAAGAGGCACAAGACCTGCAACATGTTAGCCTGTACATTCCTCTCTCTGAGAACATGTATATTTTCACTGATCACAGAGAAAGCAATCCAGCACAGAAGGGCCATGAGATCGCATGCTTGGACTGAGAGAAAAGAGGAAGAAGAAAGCATGGGTCTTTCAAGCACACAAAACATCAGTCACCTCCAAGAACCTCAAAGTGAACTAAACCAGAGATATATTTTTCTAGCTACATGAAAAATATGAAAATTGTAATATTATACATTGGGGTCCACACATATGAAAGCAATTGAGCTATTTTGCATTTTTAAATAAGAAATAAATAAAAAAACCCAACAACAATAAGTGAAATGTTTAAATGAAAAAAAATATATATTAAAATGATTTTTCGTATCTATCTTTTGCTATCAATAATTATTTTGCTATGTTATATACTTAAAACCTAATTATGTTATCCAACAGAACACTGTTTCATTTATTTCCAAGTTTATAGAAGACCAGGCTATTGTAGAGATCACTGTATAAGCCCAGGCTATAGACAAAAGGAAAACTTCAATGGCAGAGACTGAGCTTAAAAGACTTGAGAAGGTTTCTGGACTTCAGGATTATAACGATGGAGGTTCTTCTCATGTGCGGTAAAATTACACCACTCACTGAAGTTTTAAAGGAATAGTTCACCCACAAATGAAAATTCTGTCATCATTTACACACCCTGAAGTAGTTCCAAACCTGTATGAATTTCTTTGTTCTGCGAACACAAAGGAAGTTTGTAACCACCAGGCTGTTTTGGTCACCATTGACTCCCATAGTTGTTTTTTTTCTACTATGCAAGTCAATGGTGACCCAAATACACCCTAGTTACAAACTTTCTTCAAAGTATCTTCCTTCGTGTTCTATTCTTTTACGTTTTTATAAGGAGCCAGAGCAAAGCCAATTTAATTTAATAAAGCCAATCTACCAAAAGCCAATCTTTTTTCTTCTGTGTTGATGAAACTGGAGTACGAGAGTGACAACAAGCTCTTATTTTAGTGGCAAACACAATCATGCTTGCCTCCAGCTCTGTTTACAATTAATCATGAAGTTAATAAGCTCTTAAATCATCGTGAATATGTTGCTCTATACATGCTAACAAATGCTGAAATACTTCACAAAAGCGCTGCTGACACTCAATCAGGCGAATCAAAACAAATCGGCTGAACATTGTGTGTCTAATGAGGTTTTTAATCAAAGAGCAACCGTTGACAGATGGAAAGTTGGACATGAGAAACAGACATGGAGTTATTGTCCCACTCTTGGACTGAGTTGATGACGGATGATGACATAACACGGACTGACAGCAGGGCTGGAATCCAACCGCTGAGTAAAACACAGGCCAAGTTTCAGCTCCGATTTCTCTTATTCATCATCCATTGCTTTATTTTTCCTCTTTACATTTATATTCATGCTTTCTTTTTGGTTCAGACACATAGCTACTAAAGCATGTTTCTTGTTCAGAGGCGAGGAGAGCATCCAGAATTGAATTTCCCCATGTATTTCTCCATGCTAACATGCTGCTTCCTGTTTCAGTGTGCCTGCACTGATACCCCCCCTCCTCCTCAATCAATCCCACCAACCACAGCACAGGATTTATGAAAGTCAGCTTCAGGATGTTGATACAGGTGCCTGCGCCACCCCTCTCTCACATACATTCAGACACTCTTTAACCTCTTTCTAACCATTTGATTTCTATCACTTCATCTAGCTGTGTCTATAGAGACCAAACACAAGATTTTTTTTAAATAATACTTCAGTAAGAACACATTATAAATTAATCAAAGTGGCAGAAATAACATTTATATTGTTACAAAACAATACTTATTTTAAAAAAAATCATTAAAAAGTTACCACGGTTTCCACAAAAATATTAAGCAGCATAATTGTTTTGAATAACAAAATAAATAATATTAATACAATTATTTTTCATCTGCCTAAAACTGTAATAAAGATAAAAAAAGGCAGGATATATTCAGGCCTTTAGTCGTGTAGGTACTTAAACAGACTGACAGGTCTAAATCCAATCACCTTGTCACCAATTGACAGGAAGTGGGATGGCCAGAATATGCGTGGCAGCCATTCCTATGGAAATGCAGGTCACCAGGCATCGTCAAAGGCTGTGAGAGCTTGGTCTGATCTTGTGTGTTGTCAGGGTGACCATGACATCAGCGATCGCTTTTTTGATCATTTTATTCAGTGGAAGCAGCTAAGAGCAGCCCTGTTGCAGTGAATGAATGAATGGAGACGGACAGACATGAACTAAACAGCAGAATAATGTGTCCAAACTAAACAGAAAAACATTCATTAAAGCTATACCAACCCTATTTTAGTAAATAAGTGACCTCGGTCATTTTGTAAAGATGTTTTATTTATTTATTTCTTTATTATTGAAACTTACTCTCATGACTAAACCACTCCTACTTCTGCTGCATGAGATGAGAACATATTTTTATTATATTTTGTGTCATGAAAAAGTCTGCTTTTGTGATGTATTTCCTTCCTTCTTTACTGCAAGACATTTGCTTGGTCTTGATGCACTTACAACTGCACTAATGATGTGTTCCTGTAATGCATCACACATGCGCACTTCAGTAATCCAGCAGAAAGTGGTTTATTGCGTTTACACGCGACGTGAGATCAGAGTAAGATGCGAAAAAAAAGCAAACAAAACTACCTGTTCTGACCGGTGTAAGCTTACTCCATTTAATGACCATAATCCGCTAAACTAAAATGGGTTACATCGTTTACCAAGTGCATTTTCAGCTTATTAAGCATAATTGGCTTAAGAACATGAATTTAAATGCACTTTATGCAGTAATTACATTTGATTTTTTTTTTTTTTAGTATTTACCAGACAACACACTATTGTTTATCAGTGTACCTGGTACACGTTTTTATATTTTTACCTTTATTAAAATATATATTTATTTTTTACCTTTTCTTTGAACTTTCTAAAATGAAACAAACCCTTAAAAAAGTTTAACAATTGCACTTCTTTTTTTCAACGCTACACATAAAGGCAGCACACAAAAATCAACCTCAAACAAACAGACTCATTTCTGCAACTCCCATACTATAATTCATCACAATTATAGATAATAATCATGGAAAACCACCAAAATGCTCCAATCTCAACAACAATCTTTCCTTCATCCATTCTTTAATAAGCATAAAAATGGCCTGTAACAGACTCACCCAGTTAAAAAACGTCTTTATGAACTGAGTACAATTTCCAGAATAATAGGGGATCATACATGGGAAAGACACAAGAAAGAGATCAGTATCCACATGATGAGCTGTTAAAATCCAAAGTTTCTGCTGAGACAGAGAGATTCATTTAATGGGCAAAACTCGTGCTGTTTTCCTCTAGTAAATGCTCTTTTAAATTACTTTCAAGTCCTTGGTACAGAACAGGATTCTGAGTGTTACACAAGCCTCTTCCATATCATGTCCCAGTGGGCAAAAAGTAGACCTTGAAGCGAGCTGGAAAGGCTTCTAAAAAATGCTAACTATGCCCCTTTTCCCCTCTCCCTCCCCAAAGATTGAGTCCAGCCCAACTTAACCATCCAACCCAGAGCATTCCTGTGTTCTCCAGCCCCTTTAACAAAACACAGTGTGAGAGAGACGTCAAACACATTAATAACACAACTTTCCACTCAGCTGACCCAGACATCCCTTTTAAGGCCAAGCAGTTCAGATTTCTCTTTTCATTAAGTTCCAAAAATACCTCAAGAACACAGAGAACGAGCGAAGGGAAGAGAAATCATTGCACTGCCCAGTTTGAGCTGACATCTCTTGGCTTTGATGACTAGAAAAGAGAGAGAGAACAGCCCTTACAGATTTGGATCGACCTGAAAAAAACCCTCAGAGGCCTCAGACATACATATATGAGAGTCTAGAGGATTCAGATACACCAAGGTAATGTGACGAGAATTTATATGAAAGATGTTAACATTTTTCGTCTTCTCCTCCATAAGTGTAATGATTCCTGCCCAGGAGCGACACTATTGAACTTTTTAAAATGTTTTGAACTCACTAAATATTTCTAGGTGTCGTCTTGTCCCCTTTTTTGCATAGGAATAGTTCACCCAAATATGAAAATTAACCCTTAATCTACTCACCCCCAAGCCATCCTAGGTATATATGACCTTCTTTCAGACGAACACAGTTGGAGCTTTTTAAAAATGTATCCTGGCTCTTCCAAGCTTGGTAATTCGTTGCCATTTTTTACTTCTCATTTTCAACTTTTAATTCATTACCTGCATTTAGTATTGCTCTATCCTTGTTCGTCTATTCTCTTCTGAGCTTAGGCTACGAATGAGGCACACGTCAAGTGTCAAGTCAGAGGTCAGGCAAGAAGCGGAAACTCGACTTTCTCACAAATGCACATACAGCCGCTGCAGGAAAACAGTGATTTGAGTTATAATTTAAAAATAGAAATAATTTTGTTACAAAAACCCATCTATCTGCTTCAGACGACATACCCCTGGGAGGCGTATAGGTTAGTTTAACTATGGATATATGCCATTTTATGGTGCTTCAAAATAATGGCCACTATCCAGCTTGGAAGAGCCAGGATAAATTGTTAAAAAACTCTGACTGTGTTCATCTGTAAGAAAAAAGTCATATACGCCTAGGATGGATTAGGAGTGAGTAGATTATGAGGTCATTTTTATTTTTGGGTGAACTATTCCTTTAAGCCGTTTTTTAAGAACAAAGTTTAGAGAGATGCACTAGTGAACCTTAGTATTCAATTAATCATAAATAAACCAATCCAGATGGAGAAAATAATCTATTTAGACTGAAAAAAGGAAGATTTGTTCCATTCAGTTCACATTTCGTCCATTTCTCAAATGTTCTTCACAAAAGGGAAAACAATAGTCTGAACATCTGCACACAATGTGCACCATTCCTAGAGGTCATTTCTATTTTACCATGCCTTAAAAAGCTTTTGTAGAACATTCTTGAAAAATGTCCTGAATGTGTTTGGCTTTGTCTACACTAAAAACAAAAAGTTGGACATTAAACTGCTTTTTGTGAGGTTTTGTAATAACTGTAACTACGTTGTGTATTTTTTTGCACGGCTTTACAGGTGTAAAAGTAAAAGCAGAATAAGTTTTATCATGCATGAAGGACAAGAACGAACATGCAGGGCAGAGTTTGCAGTCTTTAGGCTTGAAATGCCCTTTCAAACAGCAAACATTCCCAACCATATGTAAGCCATTACAGAACTCAGGAAAATGTTTACAATTGAGTGTCACAGTAGAAACATGTTTTCTATCAGAGATAAAGGAGAATAGACCACGAACCAGAGCAGACCAAACGTGCATCAGCCTCAGTTTAACTTTCTCAATGTGTTTGCACAGTTCACAGGTCACAGCTATCCTGCCTCTAATAAAAGATAGTGCAGTTCCACTGTCCCCAGATAAACCACACTAAAGACGCCTTGCATTTAGCATCTGTGTGTGCTAAAGTCAAGAATTAGACAAAGGATGTGTTATGTTATTCCTCAGAAGGAATCGTTCTACATTTATAATTTTACAGTATGATGCTTAATCATCACCAGTAAGTGGATGCAGCTGATACAGTTCTCCGTTTCTGCCTTAATGCTAAGCAGTTACAATACATTAAAATGCCAATCAAATGCTAGCACGTTTCCATGAGCTTGATATGTGGTGTCCCTCTAAGCAACGTTCTAGGCCCCTTGATTTTTAAACAGATTAAGGGTTAGCAAGTAGTTAATTACAAAAATAAGCTTGTTGTTAGGATGTAGGATGGAAAGCAATTAGGTCCATTGAGACAAAAAAAAATTTAAATCAGCCTTATGCCATCACAGTTACAGTTTATAGAGGAAAACTGAGTTTTGGGTTACCAGACATCAAACATTTCTTTTAATAACTGCCCTAAAATATAAATGGTTATCAAGAGCAGGCCACTGAAAAATATCTGATCTGATCTGAAACAGAAATACTTACAAAAGAAAACCTCATAAATGTCAAATGACCCTAGTACATTATTCCATCTTACATCAGGCCAAACAATGCCCCATATGGTGAACTTGATGTGAACTTGTGGTTGTCATAATGGCCAGAGACCGAATACTAACTTACTAACCAGCATTATGAAAAATTGTTGACATTGGAGGCACATTGAAAGACTTGAGGTTGCATTCGGGAAAGGGCTCAAGTACACTCAAACATTTTAGCATTGTTATCCTCTATATAGAGCACAAATACATGATGGGTCTCCTTGCTGCACTACTTGTGGATTGCAGTAAACAAGTATTACGAAAACAATGGCTCAGTCTCCAAAAAAATCTTTCACAAATGGGTTCATTTAATGTTTATTCAATGACACTAACTCTGACCTTATAGTACTGTGTGTAGACAGCAACGTGGCTAAAACTAGAGTTCATGCATCAGTGAGAAACAGTGTGGAGGGAGGAAGGGCACAGACTCTTTTTCCCTGCCCATGCTTGAACCTCTCTGCTAGACTGGAAATCAGGTCAGCGCTGGACCTGAGAATCTCTGCTTGTGTTTCCATGTGGAGGTCAAAAATAGGCAAGCGCAGTGCAGAATTAAAAAAGCAACAGTTTCACAGTAAACAAAGAGGTGAAAAGTGAATGAGTCCTGAAACCAGGAAATCTGTAAACCTGGGTGATGTTGTTTTTTTAAGTGATTTTATCTTCAATCAGAGAAGCCATCATTTTTACCAAACAAAAACACAAAATTTTGGAAAAATTATATTTAAGAATTTTCATTTTTATGGACCAATATACATGGTGATAAACAACTATTTTAATACTAGAAAATGAGACATCAAACAGAGACATGAAAGTCTTTGAGTGGCACAACAAATTAATTACTGAATTATTGATTGGAACAAATTAATAAAACTGAATTCAACTATTATCACTGTTGTTGATAAATGTCCCAAAACAAGAAATAATGGCAAAACCTTTTTTTCTGGACATTAGCTTTCTTAAATAACCTCCATTAGCTTTCTTTCTTAATGTCCATAAAAAAAAAGCATTCTAATCCCTAATTAACTATAAATGAATCAAATCAAGGCAAGTACATCATGAATACCCAGTCCAGTCCTAGTTATTTCTAGATTCAAAATAACTCTGTAAGAGGCCTCTGTAGCACACTAGATTTTCCAACATAGAAGAAAGAAATCAGGACAGTGCTTGAGAGCCACCAGCCAGATCCCTGATGGAATTCCCCATCTCCACCCAATACAAAACACACACAGAAGCTAATGAACTTAAATATAACCACTTGGTTCTGCAGAGGCAGAGTGCTGCAGCTGTGTCCGGTGTGCCGTCTCGGATACAGAGAGAACATTACACCATCACAGAGCATGTGGGCTGCTGTAAGTGCATCACTCCGGTTCCGCTGAGCTATTTCAGGAGTCCTTAGAGATATTTCAAACACACTCCCACTCTTGCACCCACACTCCTCAACAGCAGTGTCACGCATGAGGGGGTGGGGGAGGGAGAGGGGAAACAAGGTCAAAGATCAATGAGGAACCGTTTGCTGACTGACAAGCATTTGAGATGCACGCCAATAACAAGGTGTGAACAGTGATCGTCTCAGCTGACCACTTGCAATCTGATCACCGACACGGATCCAGGAGTAAAAATACCATATAAATACACACCTGCTCTTTAATGCACACTAAATCACACAGGCTCAAATGTAAACACGGGTGTGTTTGTGTGCAGGTGAAAAAAGCAAAGGGTGGGGCGCTTTTGAGGAAAAAAGACATTTGGCATCTGTTACAGATGACTTTGAGTGCTTAGAACTGGAGAATCTGATGAGTTCGTCTTACAAGTATTTTCTATGATGCAAAACATCACAGAAAGAGCAGGTCTGAGCAGATCCAAGCACGAATCAGCAATTCCAGATGCAGTGCAGTACTTGGGATATCAGTTCTGGCTGTGTGCCTCTTTATTACTTAACTGCTATGAGTTCTTGCATGCTAATAGTAGTCAACTGATGTGGGGTTTTTTTTAAATAGCAAATGCCTATAACAAGGGTCGCCTATAACTCTTCCTCCCTTAAGCCCAAAGTATCCTTCATTTTTGTATACATGCTAGAGTATTGTAGTGTTGAAACCTTGTGGAACAATCAATCAAATTTAATGTGGGTGTGTACAGATTTTCAAGGAAATGTTCAGATGACTTGCAGATTTCCTCATGTGAAAACCACAACCCAAATGTCATCAACAAAATTAAATAAATGTATTGCTTAAATTCATCAAACAAATTGTACAGGCCCTGTGTGCATTAAGATGAATGAAGATCCATTTTGGGTGTTGCAAATGTGATTAACCCCTGGTATTAATATTCCTTTAAAATGGACAAAAGATTATGTGCTGTTAAAGTCTGTATTAACCAGAAGACTACGAACGTTTTGTTGTTTTTTTTTCGTATTTTGAAGTACTTCCAGGAGAATCAGAATATTAAATGAGGAAAATAGAGGGTGTGGCTTGTTTTTTCCTACTGCGAATTGTAAAATTGGCGTTTCATTTAGAAATGAACAGTTGGAGGGGAGTGGTTAAGGATGTCATGTCCAAGTCTCAAACTGATGTCATTGGAAGGCCCATTATTTTAGAGGGGAGCATTTTCAGATTTGGTTAAAAGATTACAAAGGCAATTTCTTTTTTTTTTTTTTGTAGACTCGTTTACCACAAAAATAGTAATGTGAGCTGACAAAATACATTTAGTCAATTTTGATTTCACACAAACTTTAACATTTGATAAAAAAGGTCCAGTATCTATTGTCAACAGTATAGTGATTTATGAAGCACAGCTCACGCAGAAGTCACTTTTAAACAATAGCTTTCTGTGAATCCATATGAATAAAATGTGGAAAAATCTTTCACCACAAAAAATTAGGGCTGCACGATAACAGAAAAAATGATTATCACGATTATTTTGCTCAAAATTTTTATCACGATTAATAAAGACGATTATTCCTTTGGTAATGAACTTTTATTCACTTGTGTATTCTTATTGCCCTTAACAGCCACAAATAAAAAAAA
>JAUCMS010000031.1:9474101-9487762 GCA_032357445.1 Enteromius radiatus | reverse complement strand
CGACGATATTTAATAACTGATCGTGGGTCATAAATATCGTTATCGTGATAAAAATACGATTAATCGTGCAGCCCTAACAAAAATGAATACATGACATCTGCAAAATTTCATAGACTAATGGTAAAATGTCACCGCATGTGATTTGATCACATACATTTACGGCAAATTTTTTTGCACCTGAATTTAGCACACTTGCGATGAGATGGCCTGCCAAATTAGATTCTGGAACTTTTAAGAACATATTTATTAAAACATAAGTCTAGGGTTGTTTTGTAATTCTTTGTTTTTTTCACGTTTGAAAGAATAACTAACAGAATTTCCATAATCCCTCTAAAACCAGGTGTAAACATAGTCACAGAAGAAACACCCTTGCGTGGAGTCCTGTGGTACTGTGTGAAGATCAGTCCTAAGGGCAGACTGGGACAGCTGGACTGGTTCAGTGTATGTTTGTGAGTGAGAGGAGCTGTTGTAATCTTTTTGTGTTCACACTTTAACACCTCATCCTCAAACTAGATGTCTGTCAGCAAGCTCTCCCACTCCCTGAAAACACAAAACTGAAGAGTGACTCAGCTGAGCACCAGATCTGGTCACCCTTCCATAGAACACCTCGTTATATGTCAGAGTTCACAGAAACATTAAGAAGCTATACTATATCCACTGCCATTTTCAAGATAATTGTAATGCAATGCTGGAAATACGTTTACTGGACACCAAAAGCTAATCCGCTAATGACGTTTACAACAACCTTACATGTAAAGAGTACATCTATGTGGTAAAATTCTCAACAAATTTCACTTCCATTTGCATTTAAGGAGAAGTGCCAAATCATGACCGTACTCTCATAGAGGAAGGAGAACAATGATGTCATGTAAAGTACCAAAACTCATAACGTTCCTGTAAAACTATGATTTTGTAACAGAATAAAAACCTACTGACAATGCGGTGGCAAAAGCTGTCTGTTCATTTGAGTGAGAAAGAAACAAGAGAAGATTAAGAGAGGGAACACCAGGACTGAACCGCAATATTCAATTTAAACCTCAAACTAGTCATTTAGCCTCTCCATAATCCTCGGGTCTGGTGCTAAGTCTGGTAATTACTCTTATTGGACACAGATAACCATCACGAGTGTTTCACTGCATGCTTCCTCCAAGTGGAAAAGCAATCAGTAGACTGGCAAAACCAGACACAGGGCCTGCTCATAAAGAAAAGTGGAGAGGGAGGGCAGGAATTACAGCGCACTGGCCGTCATCATCGCTTGATCATTGTACAAACTGTCTTCTGTCTCGAGAACTGCCCCTGCCTTCACTCTCTCATAAACACCCACCCATCCTGTTTAAGCTGACAAAGTTCACATGTACTGTTGTATAACCAACAATAACTGTTCATCAGAATCCAACCTTTGCCCGTCTAAGGTGAGAGACATGTGAAAAGGCATAGCAGGTCATGAAACACATGAGACTGAGACAGAGATAAGCTACAATAGATATGGACAAAGAACAACACATGAGTGTCTGCTGGCTTTTGTAGGAAAAAGCAAATACATCCGGCTCTAGAACGGGGTCCAGATCTCCGGCTGAACATTCTCTAGTACAGTGGCAGTCAGCTGGTTTTGCCTCAGGACCCCGATTTCACAAGTTACAACCAAACACAGCAACAATATTTAATACTTAATGTAGTAATGGGCAGGGCTGTGTTTTCTTTGACGCCATGTAGATTTGTTGATGGTTTTTGAGGATGAGGGCATCTCAAACATCCTTTCAGTGTTGATATCTGACTAATTTGTTTGGAGGTCATTGTTTTGTTGTTTTGTTTTGAAGGAAGGAAATTTATTCTCTCATTGAGAAAGAATGCAGTGACAGTAAAGTCAAGTTAAATTAATGCATTGATTCACATATTAAGCACCTTTATCAAAGCAACTTGATAAGAAGAAAGTGCAAATATTTAATACGGACTCCATAAAATTCCTGTATCAACACAAAGACGTGGCTATTGCAATATACTATCAGTTGCCAGTAAACTGTAATGGTATTTAGTTAAGTGGGCTAGTTTACTGTTCATACTAAAACACACATAGACAAGTGTTCTAGAGTCTTACTGGAAATCTGTCAATGCATTTGAGTCTGGGACAGGTCATGGCAGGTCCTCTCTGTACTCGTCTTCTCTCTCTCTCTCTCTCTCTCTTGCTTTATGGGCCCCACCTGCCTAATGTAATAGAGCTTGTATGGGGGTTGCTGTTCTCTCTTTGCTTAGCGTTTAATTTTTCTGTCAGTTCACCAACCCCCCAACAATCACCACTACTGCTTACCTGACAAATGAATACTGATGTGTACAAATTTCATACAGATTTTTAATGGACAAATCTTTAAATTAAACAAACCATTCCTGCTCTATTTAAGGACTTTTTTAAACATTCACTTAAATCTAACTTTATTTGAGGCATAAAACTGCCTACACGCCTATTGGATACCACTACATAACTATAGTGCAAACCAATAGCATCTGAGTACAGGCTGTAAAGAAGCAACACCAATGGCTGAAACTATTGAATGAACACCCTCTTTACTTACTGAGACATCAGTTGTGCCCCAAATTGCATTATGTATACCGTTTAGTTTAGTCTGACACTTTAAAGGCGCAATTTTAATTGTGAACACACAACCTGCAAAATGTAGTGCATATGTACAAAAATTTAAAAACATATACGATATATTTTGAACTTTTCATTTCTGTTTAGAATTAAATAAACTGGAGTATTCGTAAAGAGAAAACAACCAAATTAACCAGGAAATTTTTAATTTGTGAACAAATCAGAGTAATTGTAGCATTTTCGTCTTTAACTTTTTTAAATCTGATGAAGTAATTGCCATGTTTAAGTGGTAATGCATTTTTGGTCACTGTTTCATAAATATGGTGTATTGCTCAGCCAATTTACTTAAAGGAATAGCGTGAATTAAAATTACGCCATAAACCTTTTCCGCAAGAGCATTGAGTTCCAGCTTCTTGGCTGACTTCTGACTCGACGTACAACATATATGACGTTAGCTGCATCATACATCATGGGTCATGGGTCAGCCAAGAAGTCGGAGCTCAACATGCTCGCAGAAAGAAAACTTAAGTCAATTAATTTTAAATATCGAAATATTTGTGTGACAAAAACATCCATCTGCTTCAGAAGACATGTGATAATCCCCACAGAGGCGTAAAGGTTACTTTTCCCACGCAGTACTTCCGGATATATCCGATTTATGGAGCTTTCAAATCATGGCCACCATCCACCAGCATTACCAAGCTTGAAAGAGCCAGGATACATTTTTTTTAAAAACTCTGTGTTCGTCTAAAAGAAGAAAGTCATATACACCTAGGATGCCTTGGGGGTGAGTATTTTATGACATAATTTAAATTGTTGGGTTTACTACTGGGACATGAACATACATTATTATGCACAAAACACTGCCAAAACACATGAGGAAGGCATCAGTCTTCCTGACCTCTACTCAACATCCCACCATTCTTAAGGCAGGCAAGTCAAAAATAAACACCTGATTTTTAGGTCAAAGCAAAAACAGAACTTTCCATTTCTAATATATGCTTAAATATGAGCCGTGTAAGGTTAGGCGTATGTTTAAAGACATTAAACGCGTTGAATTGTGCCTGTCACCACGTGTGAACGCACCTCGCATCTCTAATAGCGGCTGTCAACATTAATAGCCACTGCTTGAAATACATTTTCTATTCGCGTCCGACAGTGGTGCAGGTCGAGATGCACACTGCGTCAAAAAGCTACACGTTACGATACAAAAATCCAAATTTAACATTAGATATCTGACATAACATGATCTAACATGAGCTTCATAACCGTGCGTTAGCCCTTAACAGTCCCACACAGGAATGAGTCTTGCTTGCTTATTCGGTAGAAACGTGTGGAAAAAACGCTTTCAAGGTTAAGCACATAGAAAACTGCTTTCTGTAAGAATGACACCATTTGGACTCTGGCTTGTAACCGACCCAAATTCCATGAAAGTCTACGGTATTGTTCTCAAAGAAAGCGACTTTTCCTGTTTGAAAAACTACAATATTCTTGGGAACGTCTGGTGTACGTGGCGAGGAATTTAATTTGGCTTGACATTTCAGTGCTCGCGCGCAACATATAACGTGCCAATCGCGCTTAAATGCTGTAAACGTAAACTTTATTTCAATACAAAGTGCGATGCTGCTGACGCAGAACGCCTTCATCAGAGTACAGAGGGAATCTCTGGTGAAGTTCCCTAAAAATCAGAACATACTCGATGATGTTTTAGTTACCGCTCGGCCACTACACATCCGCCGTTTGGAAAGTCCCGGATAAGTTTACTCTCGCATCTCTACGACGCTATCATTCCGACAAAACAGCTCGACTAAAATCGCCGCAGTCCGGCTTATCGAGCTCCTCCGCTGCAGAGAACAGGAGGGGGAGGAGGGTGGCAAAGTTGCCGCAGTTTGGAGTTGTGTCTAGGGGGCAAGATTCCACCATTCAGCTCCCCTTCTACTAAACTAGCCTAATAGCCCCGCTTCGGATTTCTCTTACCTTGAGCACCGGGATAAGAACGGTGACAATTTTTCGGAGGTAGCTCTCTGGAAGGGCAAAGTACTCAGTCGCGTTTGACTTTTTGAGGATGAATAGAGCAGCTCTCAGCAGGGTCCTCGCTAGTTCCTTCTCTCACCCCCCTCCCTTGCGCCGCAAGATCAAACCATCACATTCCTTCGAGATCCAAACAATGAAAAAGGTGGGTTTTCCTTTGCCAAGAAAGACCCACCCCTAGAACGACTACGCCGCCTGTGACCGCAGAAAGAACGCCCTGCCCGGTTAATACAGTCCCGCCTTCCCCGATGAGAGGGAAAGAACGACGGCTCCAGACAAGCGCTGAACTCTAGAGGAAGCTGGGGGAATAACGGAAACGCAGGAATTGTTTTTAGCACTATTAATAAGCGTGTTAAAACTTTTCTCAAATTTTCAAAGAAACACTAAAACAAAGTTGAGCAATACAAATTTCACTGTCAAGTAATAAAATATTTAAACAATTTATTGTATCAAACAAATAGTTTTCTCACTAACAAGTTTATATATATATATATATATATAGCCTATATATATATATATATAATTTATATATATATATATATATTAACATTGACACCCAGACATAGCGACAACAACAACTGTTACTTAATTTTACTAGTCATATCTCCATTATTGTCTGTTTAAAAATCATGTTGTATGCATATTGTTGTTAGGTGAAAAAAAAAAAGAAAAGTTACCCAAAGGCAACAGTGCAGTAGGGTTAAATTTAACGTATTTCCATTAACATGTATAGAATAACATGATATTTGGTGTTTCACTTAAACACTTTTATAAAAAATAGTGATCAGAAACAGTTCAAGCATTGCTGAAAAGGCAGCAGTCCAACAGAAAGTTGACGTCCTTGGGTTTCCAAAGCAGGATATGAACCAGCATCTGATTGCTGGTTTACAGCCTCAACCCACAAGCTACCACCAAAATCACAAACACCCTTATATTTTTAGGACCCACACTGTTTTAGGTTGCATTCTTTTTATTCTTCATTAGAGTAATTTCAAAGCAATGCATTGTGGTTTCTCATTAGAAAAACATCTCACTCCACTTTTTTTTTTGCTAGATGTTGAGATGAAAGAACGCATGACAGTGTTATTTTCTATGGTGACTTCAGTGCAAACATTTATATCCACTCCAAATGCAGACAGGCCTGTTTTTGGTCCAAAAAGAATGGAAAACATTTAATTCTGAGAGTAGCAGTATGTTAGTGTGGTTGCCAAGTTTCACCCTAGTTCTGCAATTTACTATTTAAGCACTCAGTGTACTCAGTGAACCAGGCATACATTTAGTATTATTACAACCTGAAAAATGTATAAAAAGCTGCCCACCATGGTAAGGCAAACACCCCTCGACTGGAATCCACAACCACACCTAAACTCTTCTTCATGGATTGATAACTAGACAAATTACATGTTTTGTTTCATTATGAAATAAGATAAGAGTGACTCTTATGTTTATACATCAAGTCACAGACATGAATGAACCAGACTGACTTTGTCACAGTCCAAGCTCCATATACACTCTGTTTATGGCAGTTAAAATTTCTCTTTCTCCAGTGGCAGTGATCCTGAACAAGCACATGGCTGAAATAAAATTCTAAAAACAGCCTAGTGGCCTCAGAGTGGTTGAAGTGTAACCAACTATAGTTACACCTGCCATGGTCAAGCATAATCCTCACTATATGACTTTGATCTGCCTGTTTTAGGAGAATAATGCTGTATTTTATTTTCCATAACAGCATTTATATATCTATATTGATGTTGCAAGTATCAACCATTAGGTTAGCAGGGATGGCATATAGGATATAACAGAAGGTTCGGAATAAATTACTAGCAAGATATGTCATAAATATATCAAGATAATACAGCAAGGTATTTTTTTTTTACTTTTTGTATCTGCACATCTGAACACCTGTAAAGAATTTGAATGTCAGTGGATAAAGCACAAGTGGCATTCACCGATCTCTCACTCCTACACAAGCTGTCATTGGTTAAATCAAAACAAAGTCCTTCACTCTTTAATTATTTTTGTATAATGCCACTGCGTGTCACGGCAGGAAAAGCTGTAGGTGGAGAGAACATCACAACCTCTCACTTTGGGCGAACGGTGAGCTAAATATGGGAAAATATGCTCTTGCATAACATACTAGACACTTTGTCATATGACCACCCCAGTTATTTAGGTTATTGCCTTGCACAGAACAGTTAATGCGTTTTTATGCTTTGCTTGCAAAGCATATTCACTTCACTTTTATTCACTTTATGTGAATAAAATGAAAGACGTATGGAGATCACAAACAAGATATCTATTTGTTCAGTTTTTTTATTTCATTAATTTGTCATTCTGATGTTAAATTATTTAAAAAGAACAGTCTCGGCCATGTGAAATGCATGATACAAAAGCAAAGCATGATGGGACATGCCCCGGTATCAGTGTGTCACAACACCACAGAGAAGTTTTGAGTATTCTTGCTGTTCCGTCTCTTTATCTTGTGCTGGTATATTTTTCACTCTCTCACACATTGAAACGCTGCTTGCAGAAGTTACAAGAAGAGATTTATATTCAGTGAAATGTAATCAACCTTTATCAAATGTTTTTTTGTAAATCATCCGTAATGTAATCCATATAAACCGTATCAAATCGAGATCAGACATAAGATGGCTCATGATGTCTTTCTCACTGTTCTCAACAGAGCAGTCACAAGATGTAAACAAACCATGTTGTTATGTCATCTAATTGTGAGGGGATATATACAGTGAAAGGTTTTTCAGCTTCTTTTGGAATGTGGTTCAGTCTATCTCCACAATATCGCATGAAGCATTTGGGCTGCAGGCCAACATTCCCCAAAGAGCACCTGGGTGCATTTGCCCCATCTCTTCCCCAGATTCCATCTGCACGACAGAATGATTGAAGTTTTAAGAAATGCAATGAAAATAATGGTGTGTTGCCCAGACAGAGTGCATTGTAAAAGTATTCACTCAATAAAAGTGACATAGCTCCAGAGTTATGTGAAATTCCAATTTTTATTACCAACAACACAAGTGTGAGTGTGATACAGAAGAATACTGAGTAAGCTGCATTAAATTCAGTGACCAACGTATAAAGACAATAACTAGTGTCTAATGATATAACTGCATATCAGCAGTGCTGAAACCTGATGACCAGAACAAACGGACACATGTGAGTTATGATTATAAACTTCATAGGAAACAATGCCACCTAGAGAACTTTGTGTGCATGTAGGCCTACATAATACACAAAATCTCACATTTGCTGAAATGCTAAAAATACATCTAAGACCCCCTTTCGTTATCCTGATTGTGTGCCACCCAAGCGTAAAGTCCTGAACGTTTAAAAAAAATAATAAAAAATTCATCTGAGAGACCATAAAAACCACAGTGAGAACGTTTCATAAAGATGGCTCGTAGATAAGAGCGTGAAGTGTGTTTTTATTGTGCCCTGTGGTTTGTTCTGCTCTCATCTCTGTTGCAGGCATTGCTACCCACCATAACAGCAGTTTGGTTAAAGACTATCGTTAACCTTAATCCAGGATTTAGTCTATGGCTCCATCAGGGCTAGAGCTGTGTGTTTGTTGTTAAAGTTAATATCTATTAAAACTAAAGTAGCATTGCATGAGGCAACTCACTTTAACCATAAACTCCAGTATTTTTCCACCCCTCTTTTTTATTTATGAGCTTTGTCTTTTAACAAAGAAAAACGGCTCAATTTTGTCAATATATGTTGCTGTGCTAGTCTTTTGTATGTCTCTTCATCTTCCACAGACTGGATCCTTCAAGACTGATCTCTGTCCCGTGAATGATGAGCACTGAGATTGTTGTGCCTGAAGGGGGTGTAGCTGCTCTGCATTTGATTTTCTGTTGCTGTGTAGCCATAGCTGAACTTTTTATGCTAATATTTGCCATAGCTTGCTGTAGTCGTTTTGTGTTCTTGCTTGTTTTACTTGCACTCCACTCCCAGCTAACACACGACGTAACAATTATGTAACATATTGGTAATTTTTGGTAATTTCATAAAATAAAATTTCATAAAATAATTTTCTTAAAAATAAAATGAAGATTATTGTAACTAATGTTGGGGGCTCAACCTAGAGGGGTCATATAATTGGGAATCATATACAGATTTAGCGTTTTGGGTTTTATTATTTTTGAGGCTTAAAAAAATAAAAATCACACTAATTGAAAAATATAACATTTATACTACACCTTTTTATAGTCCTAATGGGAAACAAGAAACATTTGAAATCTGAACAGAATTAAAGGCATTAAGACAATATTCTTGATTCCTTGGTGCCCCCATGTGGCCACTGTAAGATCTGCAAAGTGAGGGCAACACCTGATTTTGTTTCTAGTTTTCTTAACCCTTTAACAGGCCCCTCAATGTGCATTCTGAGTTAATAATAATAATAATAACAGTAAAAATCTTATTTAAAAACTGCTTTTCCCAAGCTCAAGGTCGCTGTTGAAACGTTGTATAGGCTATTCTCAACTCAACTTGATTAAGGCATAGTACAGTCATTCTTGAGATATGGGACAAAACAGGTCCTGTAAGTGCAACTGCTATTAGATTTAAAAATAGAAATATTTTCAGTTTTAAATATTATGAGGGATTAATAATAGAATGCATTTAACACAATTATTACCTTCAATTTATTTTATTATTATACCAAATCTTATTGTCCTCTTATTGCATCTAAAACAGTGTGTCCAACGAGAAGGGTTCAATCATTCCTTTAAATAAGATGGATAAAAAATATTTTTTTAGTAATGAAAAAGAGCTTGTTTTATCAAAAGCAACACCTAAATAATATGTCCTATCAAAGTGTAGCAGTAAGGCTCCTCCTTAAAACTGATTGTCCGGTTGCTCATCAATAGTCCTATCATTGACCGTAAGGGAATATATAAATTTGTGGGCAAGGTAGTATGACATCACAAATCATGCCCCTTTGCTCCCTGCGTCACATTTAGTCGCTATCAAGAACGACACTCAGATGACTGATCAGTGACGTCCCGTTTAAGATTAGTTCCCCAACTGTTTGAGGTACGTGGGAACCAATATCTGGAGACGCTGCTACTTTGTTTCAGAGGTGAGTTCCTTAGGCAGATTTCTGCGTGTGTCACAGGTTTAAGTGCGTGGTGTTTGCTGTGGAGGCCGATTGCGCCCTTATGCCCTGCGGTCAGGCCTCGGTTCCTGCACTAGAGCTCTCGGATGTTTTTGACGAACTAGGTTGTCCACTATTGTATTCGTGAAATGTGATAACTCCCTCTTTTATTGTAATAAACTTGATCTTTTGTATCTACGTCTCTTGCCAATTTACCGTGAACTGACCTGTGCTGGCCAAAACACAATTTAAATCATAAAGGTCCCTGGGCGAGATCCAGGGTGGCATAGTCATGTTATACCCTCAATCTATTAGTGCTCTGCCACATTTTGGCATAGTCGGCAGGGTCAGGGTAGTCAGGTGGAGACGTGGTTCTCTAGATCTTGTTTTGTTCCTATTTTTTTTTTGTGTTTTCTTTTTTTCAGTGTGTTTTGTGTCTTTAGACTGGATTGTGAAGAACGGTTTCCTCTATTTCATTGGGTTTCCTGTCTGTGGTTCCCTATTGGGGTGGTAAGTTAAAATAGAGGAGGAACTTAGAGAATTTAAAGCCTGCGTAGACTACCGTCAGTTGAATTGAAAGACCATTAAAGACGCATTTCCGTTGCCTCGTATAGAGGAAATGTTAGATGCATTGATAGGGGCCCGCTGGTTTTCCACTTTGGATTTGGCTAACAGGTACAACCAAGTTCCAGTTACTGAGGAGGACACTGAGGAGGCATTCTGTATGCCGTTTGGGTTATTTGAACAGAATGCTGTTCGGTCTTTGTCTTTGTACTTTCCAGCATTTGGAAAGATTGTTTGGTGACCAGTGACATCAGTCATTGCTTTTGTACCTTGATGGCATTGTGGTATTTTCCTCCTCAGTGACTCAGTATTTGGAACAGTTGTAAGTAGTCTTGGGTCGATTGAAGCGTGAAGGACTCAGAGTAAAGCTGGAAATGTGTGGGTTCTTTAAGCAGCAGGTTAAGTATTTGGGTTATGTGGTGTCCTCCCAGGGGGTCACCACAGACCCAAGTAAAGTGGAGGTAGTGGCAAAATGGGGACATCCAGTTAATGTTACAGAGCTTTTTTGCTAAGTTGGCAGCCCCTCTACATGGGCTGGTTGCAGAGTTTGTTGGGGGCAGGCACAAGAAATCAGCAGGACCAAGCTTTGCTAGTGCGTGACATTGTCAGAACAGTTTTGGCACTTTAAAGGAAAAGCTCACCACATTGCCTATTCTTGTGTATGGTCGATTTTTCATTGCTCTTCATCCTTGAAGTGGATGCGAGCCATCATAGCTTGGGAGCAGTCCTCTCTCAGGAACAAGAGGGAAAGGTTCACCCTATCGCTTTTGCCAGTGCCAATCTGCCAATTCTCAATGAAATTAAAATTTTTGGTGCTCAAGTGATGTCATATGATTTGTGATGTCATACTAATAACGGAGAAATTCAGGGAGTATTTGTTGGGGCATAGATGTGTTGTTTTTACTGAAAATAACCCCCTGAGTCATTTGGAGCCAGCAAAGCTGGGCACTACAGAACAGTGCTGGTTGGCACAGCTTGCAGTTTTTGCACCCGGGCATTGAGCATACAACAGAGCTGGCTTGTCAACGCTGCTATTGGCCTGTTATGACCGGTGAGGTAGCTCGTTGGTGTAGGGAGTGCGAATGTTGCCAGTCTGCTAAAGATGTACAGCCGGTGGCCTCTAGTTTTATGGGGCATTTGCTAGCCTCCAGGTCAAATGAGATCTAGGCTGGTGATTTTATGTTGGAGCCATCCAGTTCGAGCTTGGAGAACGTGTTAGTGATGACGGATGTCTTCACAAAGTACACCCTGTGTGAAAGGTTTAACAGGACTCTGCACAACCTTTTGCGCACTTTGCCCCCTTCCAGCAAGCAGTATGGGGTTTATGGCTCCCACAGGTCTTGTTCAGTTATAATACGACCCCCCATCAATCCACAGGTGAGTCACCATACTATTTTATGTTTGGCACCGATTTTCTGCTAGGCAGACTGGAGGATACTGCTGCCGGGAATGTACATGAGTGGGTGATAGAGCATCAGACTCGCATGGCGTTTGAAGGGGCACAGGAGCATCTGAGACTCACTGCCGAGCGGCGCAAGATACAGCATGACTCACATGTGCGACACACACCACTGGAGGAGGGTCAGCTGGTTTATCTCCATGATGTTGGCGTGAGAGGCTGGTCAAAGGTCCGGGACCTGTGGAGCCCAGTGGTGTATCAGGAAGTGAGGGTCCCTAAAGGAGGAGGTTCAGTTTATTCTATTGCCCCGGTAGAAGATTTGGGGAAGATGAGACAGGTGCATCATTCGCTGTTGAATGGTCGAATGCAGAAGGATTTTTCTGTCTCGGCAGCAACCCATAGTCCAGTAGTTGAATCTGAACCACCTAGGAGTGGGCAGGATTTTGAAGGGTCAAAGCAGGGAGATTTGTGGGTTTTGATTAAAGGGAACCCTACAGCTGTTGATGTCATAGTACCAGTTGACTCAGGGCAGTTAGGGCCTATTAGTGGGCTGGGTGCCCCAGCTAATTTAGTTTAGCCCAATGGGGAATACCACGACTGTTTGGGCGAGCTACAGCTAGTCAACAATCCAAAGTCCACCATCTCCCGCGACCTGCAGGGGTGGTTGGTAGTAATGGAGGATCGCCTGAGGGGACATCTAGGACCATTTTAACATTGTTTAGACCTTGGAACTGAGTGATGGGTTTTTTGTCATTGTCAGGGTGATGATGCAGAAAGGTGGATAGATTGTAGCAGTGAGGCTCCTCCTCCTTAAAACTGATTGGCCGGTTGCTCATCAATGGTCCTATCATTGACCGTGAAGGAGTATATAAATTTATGGGCAAGGTAGTATGGCATCACGAATCACAGCCCTTTGCTCCCTGCATCACATTTAGTCGCTATCAAGAACGACACTTTGACGGAAGTCCCGTGGCTGGCATTTGGCTGAGGTTGCCCATCTGCAGTTAGTGGTTTGAGTGAGACTGCTCCAGCACTGCGAGTGTGGGTGTTCCCTTTACTGAGTCTATTGTTTCCCAGATAGACTGAACGAGCTCACAGCTTCCCTGCACATTTGTTGTTGCCTGACTGGTAGGAGATCAGATCTTATTCCAGATGACAGATCAGTGACGTCTCATTTACGATTAGTTTCCCTATTGTTTTAGCTATGGGAACTAATATCTGGAGATGTTGCTGCTTCGTTTCGGAGCTGAGTGCTTCAGCAGTGGCAGATTTCTTTGTGTGTCACAGGCTTAAGTGCGTGGTGTTTGCTGTGGAGGCCGATTGCGCCCTTATGCCCTTCTGTCAGGCCTTGGTTCCTGTACTGGAGCTCTCAGATGTTTTTGATGACCCAGGCTGTCCACTATTGTATTCGTGAAGTGTGATCTCTATGTGATTGTTCACCTCTGTGATTGTTTTTTTCCTTTTTTATCTTATTTTTTGTAATAACTCCCTCTTTTATTGTAATCAACTTGATCTTTTGTATCTATGTCTCTTGCCAATTTATTGTGAACTGACCTGTGTTGTTCAAAACATAATCATAAAGGTCCCTGGGTGAGATCCAGGGTGGCATAGTCATGCTATATCCTCAATTTCTTGGTGCTCCGCCACAAAAGCAAGGTTGTTTTTTAATGACATATGTGTGTTTCATAAGATTTTAAAGTTGTGTCCTCACTTTTTGTCAACACTATCAGACATTTATAAAAATTTAATAAAATCAGGGAATATCAGGGGCAGCTGTCACTCTTCTCTGCACAGGTCCCGTGCACCCGGAATGCGATCGTCCCAGATATCCTTCACTCCGGCACCGGGACACCACGGACCCTGGGTGCAGCAGCAGCGGAAGACGCGAGCCAGGCCCCGGTCAAGGACATCTCCGCCTCCGGTCTTCGAGATCTCCACCCGGAACCGCTTCGCTCCCCTCCGCGAGACGG
>JAUCMS010000031.1:9433521-9472273 GCA_032357445.1 Enteromius radiatus | reverse complement strand
TTGATCGACTCTGCCTGTATCACACTGTCTCTAATAAAGCTGCTCATGGATCTGAATCTGTCCGACTCCGAGTCTTCTGAGTTACAATATTAGTGGAGGACACTGTATGTAATGCTCATTTTTACTAGTATTTAGTTTTTTAGATCAGTGTGTTATGAATGTTATGTTTTCTGAATGAGAATTGTTGGTAAACAAGCTTATTTTGAGACATATGAAGTGTTTTGTTGCTCTAAGTAAGTTTTGGAGAAGATATCAACTGTTTCATGTTGGTAATGGATTCTATACGAACAATTTAAAAAATGCGGCTTCAGTATTAAACATTGGTTAGCAAGAAAACTGTAAACATTACAGGAAGTATCCAGTATAGTGTACAGTCAAGTACAGTGTACAAAATCAAAACAATTTACTATTTAAGTGTTTCCTTTTTCTGGGTGTGCCCATTAGAGGGTGAAATAATTGTCTTTGAAACATACATTTTAGTCCTGACATCACTGTTAGAGACAAAGTAGGTCTGTGAGTATCTTGTGTGAACCACTAATGATGCATTACACAGATAATCTTTTCACTGCTCCCTGTGTCAGCCATTAAGGACCCATTAGTGGTAATTATCAAACAATAGTCATCATTATTTGTACTAATTTAAGTTTTCTTCTTACTAACACTTTCATGAGAGTCCTTATGGAGATTTATGCCATCAGCTTACTCCATTTGAAACAGTAAACTCTAATAGAAAACACTTAGCATTCAAGTTTTTTTTTTTTTTTTAGAAATTTCACATGGTGATGACTTCATGTTTCAACTTGATCATCTGCATGACACGTTGAGACTTGACTGTGGTGTAGCAAACGTCCCCAAATAACTGTGAACATGAGTAAAAATATTTTTTGGAGTTGTCATTAGGAAATTACACATTTTCATTTAGGGGTTTTTAGGTGCATTTTTACTGTAGACATCATTTGCATGTTACAAGATCCCACCATGAGCTGTTGTAATAGAGAATTAATATGCACATTTTATTCATCTCGTTATCAGAGTAAGTAAATACAAACAAAACCTTTTTCAGTTCATTTACCTGCCAGGTTACTTTGATCACCTTGATGATGTTTTTGCTAACAACAAAAAAACAAAAAACAAAACAAAACTGAGTTCAGTGCTCAGTGACTGCTCCCACAGTCTTGGAAATGTCATGATGCGATTAATAGAATCTTTAGAGATAAGGCTGCTCAGAAAACAGTTGTTTATATTCATGACAAAATTAGAAATGAGAGTTTGCATGTCAACGGTCAGCATGTAGCATACAACTGACATTAAACACCAGTGTCTAGATCCATGAGTCAAATACACATAGAAGAAACCTTTAGTCAATCTGCAGTCGATATGCTGCTTCCTCCATTAAGAAACCACTGAACAACAGAGTGATTCAGAGAGTCTCTGATCATTTAGGGCCGTGGCTTGATTTCAAATTAATAAGGGTGGGCCTTATGCCTGAATGTTCAAAAGTGTTAAAATGTGTTTTAGTCCTTTGTGATGACAGGACATGGAAAAACATTTCCGGCACTTCTATACAGCACATTATTGGAATAAATAATACAGATGGCTAACTGACATACAAATCAGCAATAAACATATCAGGTCAGACTACAACAATATCATATCAATAGCTTCTTGAAAATGGATTTTTCAGTGTATTGAAGTCTGTTTACAGTTAAAACAGTACAGAAATAATTTCTAAGTGTGGCTACCTTATAACCAAACTTTTTTGTTTTGTTTCCTGTATTGGGAAAGAGCAATGTGTCACCTATTCGGTTTCCTTTCATCTCTTCCGATCATAATGTTGTGTAAAACACTTCACATACACATTACACAACAGTAAATAAGAATACTTATAAATAAGAATATAAATAAATATGGTAACAATTTAGTTTAATGACCAATTCTCATGATTAACTAGTTGCTAATTAGCATGTATATTACTAGCATTGTAAATCCTTAAAGGTTTTTCTTGTTTGTATAAAAAAAAAAATGTATGCACATTTATAACACCATTTTTTGTATTATGTTACCTTTGCGTCAAATTACAAAAAGATAGTTTATGCTAATGCGAAGGTGACTTTTTATTGGAAGTCATGAAAACACTATTGTGGAGTTTTTCTTTTGCTATTTGAGCAAATGGGAATGCAAAAAATATATTTGTGGTACCAGTGCCGGCCCGTCCAACAGACAATACAGGCGGTCGCCTGGGGCCCCGGGTTGCAGCTATAACACATGTTTTTATTTTTGTATGTGCTGAGCAAGTGTATGTGTGAAACTCCCCACATGCCTGTAATGTACAGACCCGATAAAACATGATACAATTCACAACGACGGTGAGAATTATTATTTTTTATTAAAAAGTAAATTTTATTAACAGTACTTCAATGGCAACCATTAGAATTTCTATAATGGTTTCCATTGGGTCTTTTTTGTTTGTTTGTTTGTTTTTTTAGCAGGGCTACTTCAAACCTAAACTAAATAACAACTATTGATATGAAACAAATTAGGAGTTAATTGAGGCAAAAGTAGTAGTTAATAGTGAGAATTTGTCCCCAGACTAAGTGTAACCATAAACGTTGATAATGTATAAAAGAAATAGCCCTGGGTCTGGGAAAGTTAAAAGGGGAAGTATTTTTCCAGTGAATCTCTCCATATTTGTCAGCATGGGATTGAATGGATGGAATTGTCTGGAAAGGTCCCAAGTGACACATTTTTGGAAGCCTTTCAAATCCGTAAAGTGACAGACTACTTCTCTTGAAATTTGATAAACAAACATAAGATATCTGTCTAGGACAGTGTGCCAAACAAACAAAACCGATTCATATTGGTTCGAACTTTTCTGCGCAGTTTCTCTTGCCTGTCCTTTTTTTCGATCTCATGAAGAGGTGGTGGATATAGCATTCATTCAATTTCTTAATAGGCATTTAGACTTATCACAAAGTTTTCTGGAAAGCAGCTGTGGAAATAGGAAGTGACAGAGGTAGGTGTGACTACGTGTGATAAACTAAAAGCTGAGAGCTGAAGGCGTGAACGCAGAGTGAGGCGCTCGAGCATCACATTCACCGGGGATTACAAGGTAGGATATGAGATGAATGCAGTTTTGTTCTTATTTAAAGCTATTTACATTGTGTCTATGCTACGAGCGACTGACACGACAAAGGAAAGCACACGTAAATGTGTTCTCTTTCACGCGTGTTGAACTACAATAGAGTATAGTTTGGCGTAGCTCGCAGTAAATCGCGTCCTCACTAGTTGTGACGTTCTTTTAAAACGATAACTTGTGATCAGATACCAACCAAGAGAAGCAGCAGCACTATTATTACTATACATATCAGTTCTGTGAAACCACAGAGTTTGTTGTTGTTACAGTATCTAGGCTAAAGATACTTTAATGATTCATATACTAAAACAAAAATGTCCCATACAATGTAATACTTAACGTTTCATTATAAGTACAGCTGAAAAAAATATTATACTTGTAATGCAAACATTGTGATGTAATGTGAATAAGCATTCAATAGACTATGTTCTGCTTACAGTAGGCTAACGCATCGAGAGACTGGGGCTAGTTGTCACAGCACAATTGAATAAACACACTAAAAGAAAATAAGCATGGTAATATCTACGATATAGTGTTGTCACTGTATAGAATACATTTTTATTTGCACTCCTTTAAAAAAAAAATGCTGTTTACTGACAGGTTTCATTGCGACAGCTTGCTTGACAATATGCTATGTAGTGCAAGATGTCCCTTTTGCATGCCACAAAGGGTAATATGGTCAGTGAAGTTCCTGGGTGATAACAACAGAAATGTTCACAAGCTGTTTTGAGGTCAAGACTTTAAGGTCTTTTTATCAATACATTATATACTAAAGAATAATAATATATAATAATAATAAACTGAATTTTTCTATTTAGAAAGTGCTTAACGAAAAGTACATGATAGTATCAGACATTGTAAGTCCTGACTAGAAAAACATTTGATGTAATACGGTTTTTGTGGGTTTTTTTTTCTTCAAACAACAAAAAACCAAAAGCTTCACAAATTCATTTCCTGCTTTCAGTAAGAGATTGCAGATAAATATGCAACGGTGAGAAAAAAACCTAATGCTTTCCAGAACATGTAATCATGAGAAATTAGTGTTACCACTCTCAATGCTGCTCTCCCACATTTCTAGTTAATAAAAGTGACGTTCACTAATCCTATATTAAATGCAGAGACAACTCTAAAGACCAAAGTAGGCCTATATCCAAAAGGATAAATGTGTTATCCTATAGGATAATGTTTTGACATTATCAAACATTGTATCAGGCAATATAATTTTTAAATGACTATTTCATTCGAAGTACATACAAAGGAACAAAATTTAATTGGATACTGCCTTTTTGGTCTGTTTTGTTCTCAGGTGCACAAAATGACGACACCTACCACTGTGACCACTGGAAATAGCAGCTCTGCTAACATAAATGAATTCATTGACTCAGAGTTTCGTTACACTGTGTTTCCTATATTTTATGGCCTGGTCTTTGCCCTGGGGTTAATAGCCAACTGCTATGCCCTTTATGTGCTGCACCACATGCGCGAGTCTAAAGCCATGAATGAAATTCGAATCTACATGACCAACTTGACCGTTGCAGACTTGCTGTTTGTGTCTGTTTTACCCCTCTGGATTGGCTACTACATGAATCATGGTGACTGGAAGTATACAGATGCCCTCTGTCGTATCGCAGGCAGTTTTTTCTTCATCAACACATACTGCTCTATTTTCTTCCTTACTGTCATCAGCGTTAACCGTTACTGGGCCGTTACCAGGCCGCTAGTGGCTGCTTCTTCTGACTGCTGGAAACGTGGAGTAATCGTCTCAACGTTCATTTGGGGCGTCACTCTTGCTGCTGCAGTTACATATCTCATTCAGCCAGGAATACAGAAGGACAATACAATTCATCGCTGTTTTGAAGGTTATCACAACAATGATGAATCTTCTAAATACACAGTGGCCATCACCCACTTTATCATTATTGGCCTTTTCTTTCTTGTTTTCTCAATGGTGATCGTCTGCAACATTTTGATTGCTCGAGCTCTTCTGACGCAACCCATTAGTCAGCCTCGAGCCAGCACAGGAAAACGTCCTGGTGGTACCAAGCGCAGAGCTTTGAGGATGCTGTGTGCTGTCATAGGTGTCTTTGTGATCTGTTTCTTGCCCCACCACGTGGTTCAGGGTCCCTGGGCATTGTCTGTGCTGAAGTTGAGGAATGATTGGAACAAAGAAACTCACCAAAGCTTAAACGATGCTCACCAGATCACCTATATGCTTATGGGGCTCAACTGCCTACTAGATCCACTGGTGTATTGCTTCGCCACCACAAAGTTCCGCAAGTACATCCAGAACCATTTCACAAGAGTCAAGAATAACAAAAACTGCTCACGGAACACATTAAGCACAGCTCTGTCCCTGAAGAGCAGAAATCAGAGCGAATTATGAACACTGAAGAAGAGCAGAAAACAGCCGAGACTTATTTGTGGTCTGCTTATTTCAAATAGAATCTTATTAAGACAGTTTCAGATTTTAGTGGAATTTAATTCCATATTAGTTTCTATTTGGATTCTTAAAAGGGACAGTTCATCCAAAAATTCAAATACTGTCATCAACTCATGTTATTCCAAAAGCTGTATGACTTTTTTTTGTAAATATTTGTAAAAATGCCTTAAAAACCCAGTCAGAATCTCTTTGTTTTTGTTTATGAGACTATTTAAATGATGACAGAACTTCTATTTTTATGTGAACTTGTAATCAAATGATTGACATGATTTCAATTGCTGCCCCTTGCAGACAAACAAGAGAGAATTCAAACTTTTCAATTTCTTCAGTGCATATGATAAATCCTTTATACTGAGCTTTTTTAAGCCTCATATTTGATTTACTGTATATGTCATATTGTCTCCTAAAGAAATAATTCACCATAAAAGGATCATGCATTTTTTTCTTCTTCTGTGAAATGCAATGACAACAACATTTTTATTTTTGTGTGTGAACTATGCCTTTAAATGTTTTCAGTTGTGTAGGTGGGAAAATATACATAGGTTATCTGTAAAAGGATTTTTATTCTCAGTAAGATGTGGTGTTCTTTCTAGTTAAGAATAATGAAAACATGATGTAATATCAGTACGCAGTCTTTTCTAGAATAAGGACGACAAATGAGTAAAGAGGATGCTGGTGGTCGATTTGACCAAACTGAGAGGTGATACGAATGCAAGATAGCTTATTTACTGTAATACTAGCACTTCACTGTTGCTGCTGAGAAGTTTTGAATTATCTGAAATATAAATTGCACTTCATCAAAAGATGGTCAGTTGATTTCTGTCTCATGTTACTGTGACAACAAATATTTATTGTACTACCTTACTTGTTTTGAAGTAGCTCTATGAGAAGCATTCCTGTGGGCCAGGTCTTATGCCACACAGGAAAGCCTATGCATTCTTTTGCAATAGTTTGTTTTTCACAATGAGGAACTTGAACCAGACATATCCCCTGGAACTGTGTGTTCAAAAATGTAAAAAGGACCAATAAACTGCCCATTTCTTGATCTAGAAAACCATAATTTTAAGTTTTGTAATTACAAAATGTTTGTTGACTCTCACTTTGTTCTTAATTGTAAATCTGAGAACTATTTCTGCACAAGTGCTGTGAAAGCGTATTAATGTTATTTAACATTATGTGATAGATTGGTAAGTTGATTCTGTTTTATATGGTTCATATGTAATGCTTTGCTAAGCCAGACTTTTAAGGAAATATGTGTTTAAATTCCCAGTAATGTCTTGCCATTTTTATTGTTTAAATTGTGTACAAGAGCTGTGTGTTTTATGGTGGATATATTTGTAGATATAGATAATGAGATTATTTCTTTGTAGCAGTAAGACATTTTAAAATAGCATAACGTATGTGTGACAGCTGCTTCTGTTAAAACTTTCTCAGTAATAAACTTCTGCACTGAGCAGGAAGTTTTGCAAGATGATGTTATGTCCGGTCCTATTTTTGAAGTTATGAAAGTTCTCATTTACTCACCCTCATGTTTTTACAATCCTGTGTGAAGGTCTTCTGTCGAACATAAATTAGATGTTATGCATAGGTATTGTCCATTTAAGTGAATGGTGACTAAATCATGTTTCAATGTACAGTGTGTATGAAGGCAGATACTATTCTAGAACATCAACTCTTTTTATATTTCAATGTAAAAACTATGTATATATTTCAAATGATTATTGATGTTTGCTCATGAAATAAGGCGTTGTCATGTAAACTAAATCAGAACTAAATAGGCAAACTAATAATAATAAAAATAATTAACTTTATGTTTTTGCCTTTCTGTGCATTCAGCTTTATATGTTTCGTCTTCGTCTAAAGCTGCTTAATATGGCACACCTAAAAAACAGAATATATATATATATATATATATATATATATATATATATGATTTCAGCAGTCCCGCACGCCGTGTTTCAGGTTCATATCTACATTGCACGTATCTGCTGCCCCTAGTGGTGATTTACAATAGTGATCAGTGATTTAACTTTAACTTAATTATCTTTCCAAGGGCAAAATTATGTTTAATATACAAAATTAATTAATCCTATAATTATAATTATAGTATTTATGAATGATATATCACTGTAGGCAAATGATGACAGAATCTTCATTTTAGAGTAACTCTTTCATTAAGATATACAGTGATTGTTAGAACACCTGACAGATCTGAAACCCTTTTCACCTCCAAAACATGATTGAATTCTATAATGTTCATGCAGATGGTTGCTCTGACAACAACTTTTCTATCAGTAGAAATGAGTTGTACTGTTTTTATCCACTTAATTTTAATATTTGGTAGGTCTACCTTCTGCAGCAATTACAGCAGCACATCTCTCTTATATTTCCTGAAAATGCAACTCAAGCTAAAGGCCTTCCTTTGAATGTACAATAGATCTGTCCAGATTATTTTCTAACTCACCCTCACTGGGGTTGATGCCTAGACTTTGAGGGGGCCAGTCCATCATTTTCAATGTTCTAATAGTTTCCTTCCGTCACGAGTAGTTCCGGCAATAGTTTGTTTTATGGGTATTGTAATGGCCAAGTCAACAAAAACAGTTCTAATCATTTTAGCCACCACTATATAGACAACATCTATTGCCTGTAGTAAAACTTTTTATCCACACCTCAAAAAAGCAAAAACAACAACAACAACAACAAAACAGAAAATGGATTCAACAATAATACTTAATAAAGTCAAAACAGGTCGAGGGTTTAAAATTAAAAATGTAAATGTATATATCTTCAAGTGCTGTTCTAAATTTTTGAGTTTGTCATTTCAGCTGTGCTGTGGTCATTTTATGAGGTGGGGCTACTTTTATGTAGAAAGTCTTTAGTTATAATTCCTGTATAGTCTGTCAACAGTGCTTTATCAATATTTATTCCTATCTTGCTCTAACACCTACATTTCTATTCTTGGAGAGAAAGTTTTGGTCTTGTAAAATTAAATGCGGGCTATTTTGTTTGCAAATGTTTGTCAAATGCTTTAATATGCTTCTAGAAATTATTTGTAAGAAATGTTTATCAGGAGACAAACAGTATGTTTCCTTCAACATTTTAAAGTGAAGCTTTAAATAAATTTCTATACAATGTAAAATAAATCAGTGTCCTTCTTTCTGAGGGACATTCTCATTAAATCCTTAAACTGTTCCCTCAAATCACCAGTTAATGAAAATGTCACAATAAATTAGTCTGTGGACATTTTCTTGGTGCCCCTGCGTGCAAATTTTCATTTCTTTTGCACACTGTTTAAATCTAGACTGTATTGATTATTTTGAGAATACATGGTTGTGTGTGTGTGCACTGTAAGGAATTAGTTAAGCAGAAAATAACACAAATGCAAAATAAATAAATAAATAATAATAATTATTATTATTATATAATCATAATATTAATCACGTTCTATTAGCTGAGTTTGGTTACATCAAAAGTTCAGCCAATGTTTTTTAATTAAAACCTGTCTAACAACAAATCACTAAACAAATGTGTGAAATAAATAATAATGTATAGCCTATAAAATGTATCTATACAGGTCTATATAGTCTAGAAAAGCTTTGTCTTCAAGCTTTTATATAAACATGAGATAAACATGTATAAACATATTTACCAAGAAAAGAAAGAATAAAGAATAAAATAATAATAACAAAATCTTGTTACTTGCAAGTCTCTCACCAACACCAGAGGGAGCCCTTACCCAACTCATAGCTTGTCCTCATTTGTTTCTTTCTCTTAATTTATGCTCATATATATGGCTGGAACAATAATGCTATTGTATATTATGTCTGTTACCAAAATTCACAACATGATGGAACATGTGATTTAACACTTGGATGTAGACTATGTCTGTGTGTACTTCGAGATATTGTTAACATAATGCACTCACACAGAAACAAAATGTACCTAAAAATAAATAAATAAATAAATAAAAAAAAAACACTGAGCCTAATGGGTATTTTTTGCAAAATATTTATATTTTAACATAAGGACAGATCTGATAAATATATATACATTTAATGAATACTGAATAAATATTATATTAAATATATTTATTTTTAGTTAAACCATTTAATTACACTGAACAAGCTAGTAAAATAAATTAAGACGAATAATAAAACATAAAAAAAGAAAAAAAAAAAAAAAGAAATCAATTTACATAATGTCAGATATCGCCAGCACACCAGTACTAAAGCATTCAATCACTCACATGCTGTAATAATAATCTAGTGCCCCTCCTCTTAATTCTACTCACCTGCTGCCTCCAGGTCCTAGTGTTCATCAAAGTGTAACACAAGACTCAAGTCAAACCCAAGCAATGCAGAAACTCACCCTCCTGCAGGTGAAGAGAACGAACAGAGAGCAGCGAGACAGTGAGAGCAACTAGACAGGCAAGAAAAAGGAAAGCGCAGAAAGAAAGCAAGACAAATTAATTTGCTTTGTAAAATCCCTCCAAACAGTTGAACTTAAAGTGCTTTTACTAAGAGACTTATTACAGCAATCAATTTAGTTTTGTTTCCTTTGTTCCTTGGAAACCAATTAGTACATTTAATTTCACTCAGATTTACTACGGTTTCACTGAGAGCGGGAATGTAGCATGGAGGAAACTAAAGAAGACTATTGATCTGATGCTAATAGGAAAATCTGCACGATTTGGCGGTTGCGTTGGGGTGCGCCAAAGATTGAGAGAGACAGAGTAATAGAAACCCCAAGTTTTCTTGTTCAAAGTAAATATTTGATTTCCCACTGGGAGAGATAACAAAGTAATCGTATTCCACGCATTCACTTTGTGCGCAGCTCAGCAGTTTGCTTGTAAGGCCTGTTGTTGTCTTTTAACGGCTGCCATTCTAATGAGTAATCAAAGCCACTGTGTGCTGCATTTCTGCCGTCATTCATCACTCATACTGAAGTGACAACTGCTGCCATAAATATACCACTAGGTGGCAGCAGCAGGCAGCAAATGAAAACATTTTTTTTTTTTTTCAGGCCTCTGAGGCTGAGCGGTCATGGCGTCAAAATGACACAAGAGAGGCTGTACAGATTGACAGTGGCATCCCAGAATGCCAAAAGAGTTTCACCGGTAGTTCTTCTGACACAGTCGACATTCGTTCAGTGAATTTGAGGACTATTGTTTGTTACAGGCGTAACAAGAGGTCATGATGGCACAGTTAAACGACCTGTCAGAGCCCCGTACGCCGCAGTGTCTGTGTCGGCTTCTGCCTCCGCCGCTAGACACATCCGCTCTGCGCAAATAACAACTGCCACTGCGCATCTCCGTTCATTTTTCCCCCCCTCGCACCTGCCCTGGTAGTTCACTTAGTATGAGATGAGATGCCATTCATGTGTTTGATGGCGCTGCTTGTGTGGATTCCTCCCCTGAGGCAGAGGAACGCCGCTGTTTATCATGAACGGGGGTTTTGCAGTCTCATCATCCATTTTGTGGGAAGCTGGCGCGCATGGGGGAAATTGGATGTCAACTGTGTTTGTCACATTAATGGGAAACATGTGTGATTGTGACAGACAGGAGCTTGCTGTGGCGCTTCACTGCTTCCCTCAGAGCCCTCCAGAGAGAGATAGAGAAAGAGAAAGATTGGGGGGAGGGGGATCACGAGAGAAAGAGAGAGAGAGATGGGAAAGAAAGAGAGAGAGAGTTACATTTCTGGAGAGATCAGAAGGAGAGAAAGGGAGATATAGAGAAAAGTGGAAAATACATTCAGTCTGAAGCTCCACATGCATCATGTGCCATTTTCCTGTTATGCTGCCACCACAAGAACTTATGAACTCTGAGTATTTTCAAGGAACTAAAACTAATGTGGCCTACGATATCTGGAGAAAGCTGTTAGTATTGTCATTCATCCCAATAAATGTTACCTAAACTGTGGCCCTCCAGGAATTGAGTTTGTAACCAATGCTTTAGAGTCTGAATGAAAAGTTTATAACATACTTTGGTTACAATTTCTCAGTGGTAGTGTAAAACAACACCCTTTTCCCCCTGCCAAAAACAGCTCTTTTCGCAGCAAGCCATTTCACTGCATTACCCTTTAAATGCTAATGAGCTCTGCTGACCCCGCCCCTTTCCCTCTGTGGGGTGATGCACAATTCTCTGAGAGACTGTAAACTTCATCTGCATTCTTTTTTGCAAACTAGCACATTATTAGGAAAGGCGATTCGCAAAATTAATTAAAAAACATATACTCAATTTTTCTGGAGGTGTATTTTTATCATTATAGTGTATCCTTATATGTTTAGTACTGAGTCATATTAATTACCTACATGAACCGTTAGGATTAGAATTAGGGTTTGGCTTAGGGTCACTTGCATGTAATTTATTTTTATTATAATAGTAAGACACGTGCAACATGTGTAACAAGGGCACCCTAGTCAAAGGAACACCCTAGGAAAAGGGACACCCTAGGAAAGTGTTACCGAAGTTTTTCATGTCAGTTCATTAAGAAAATCAGTACATTATAATGTGTATTTATCTTGAGGGAATAAAGGAAGGAAGAATCAATTGGAATGCACAGATACTTTTTAATTTCAGTTATAGGAAAAAATGCTTTCTGTATCTGGACAGTGCAATAATAATAATGCACTGCTGTGTTTAAAAGCCATTTAATAGAGAAATGGTTTTGCCTTCAGATGGTGCAATTACATTGTCTACCAGCAGGGGCTAACTGGACCATGCCAAACCTTCCTTGACCTCTCGACTAAAACGCTGAATTTTATTTTAGATCACTCATCTTTTTTCTTCCACTTTTTTCTCTTTCTCTCCATTGCTCATTGATGCCCAGAGGTAATTAGGCAATTAAAGGCTAATTGAAAAGCTTTGTAGAGAGAGCTGAGGGCTCAGAGATCCCTTAGCAACACACTGAATCACCTTAACAAGGCAAAAGATACACGCACAGACTCTGAGACGGGAGCACGTGCACACTGTTTAAGAAAACAAAGAAGGTGCTATTAAAGATTAAAAAGTCATAAACCAGACCAACACCACATAAAAACAGCTAAACAGAAGAACCTGAGGACAAAGATGTATTGATGATGCTGAATGACAGAAGGCATGCAGAGGCTGCCAATGCCTGATAGAGAACATGCTGACTTTCCAGATGTAATTCATGGAAAATATATTCCATCTGAACCAGTTTCTGTCTCTAACACTATAAAATGCTTTTAAAACTACATTCAGCTGAGCGCAGTGCACCACAGGACATCAGGCCTTTGAGAAAACAGATCCTTTGGAGTAAAAGGCGGTATTTTACAGTAGAAAGTAAATGTAAAAAGAAAGATTTTGGGGAGGATTTTGAAGTATTTGTTCAGGGAGAATTATGCATTGAAGAAAAAATAAAAAAACACTGAACAAACTCAATTAATTTAGAAAGGAAAAGAAAAAAAGAAAAGGTGTAAGAAGAGAAAGATTCCTCTGGGATGTGGAAGGCTTAAGGTGGAAGCTTCTAGGGTGGAGGTCAGGGGATCTAGAGACTCAAGGGTTCTGTTTTCTATTTCCAGAGGTATAAAGTTGCAGATTAAAGGTGTTTGCTGCCTTTGTCCAAGATTTGTATGTTTCTGAGCGATTCCAAATGGTGGGTTTTACTTGGAACAATGTCAAGTATCCTCTTGCGTTTCTCTGTTCCCTTTTACAGTTTTTGCAGTTTCCTAAGTGTTCCTCGATGTTCCTCAGAGTCTTCCATCTGATCCCTGGTGCTTTACAAAGGGCAAAAGAAAGGTTACCATCTTTTTCTCACCTCGTAGGGTCGTACTGCTTCTTTTTTTTTTTTTTTGTGGATGGGGAAGGTTTACACCAACTAACCCACCTGATTAAAAAATGCATCAGAATGGATGGGCTCACACAAATACACATGCCTGCTGATACCTTAGCAAGTAGAACTGCTTACATATATAGGCATTTGAACTGCTCTTGCCGCCAGCCTATGTAAAGTGAGTGTAAATAATCGTTATTCCTAATTTAAAGGCATTTAAGATGCATTAGCTCTTCTATAATTACTTAAAACTCAATTACGAGAATCCACTGAAGTGCAGGCCACAGCTGCAGGGCTCAAGCCACAGACAGAAGACCTGAATTGGTGGAGAGATACTGAGATAGCGATAGAAAAAGAGTTGGGTGGAGGCAAACATGGGCGAGGCTCAGTTTTGTAAAAGCATTTGGGACAATGGAGCTGAAAGTAGTCTGAAAATGTGCGCTGGGGATGATGGAATTAAATGCAATTCTTTTATTTATTTATTTTTTACTATGCACTACAGTCAAAAATACATAAGGTTATTAAAACAATGATTAAGGAGACCTTTTAATTTGACATTGTTACAAAGAACACTTTTAAAAAGTGTATACAAATGCCAGAAACATTGAAAGTGTATGTAACGAAGGAGACGGGGATGTGCGGCTTCATCTGCAAGCTTTATTCAAAGGCGTGGTCAAAAACAATGGCAAACAGGCACGTCGGAGGCAGATAGTCCAGTAGGCTAGCAGGGCGGAGCAATCTACTAACAGAGTCTAGAGGGCAAAAAACAAGATAAAATATTCCAAGGATAAGGTAAGGTAATTACAAAGGAAAAACACACGGAAAACAAGACTCAGAAAGGAAACAGAGGGAAAGCACTTTGTACGGAGGTAAACTCACAATATTTAGCAGTTAGGCTAACACACTCAAACGATTTTGAGTGTGTTAACGTTTAAAGTGGAGACAAGAGGGTTAATGAGGGGGTGGAGCTGATCAATTGTCATAGGAACTAACAAGGGGGCAGAGACTGAACAGGAAAACACTGAAACAGTGGGGAACACACTTCATAATAAGAGTCCTCAGAGTACAATGCAGAAACACAGACAGGGGTAACACAAATAACTGTCCGGGGTGCAGTGCCCTCTGGTGGAGCTCGAGGGCACTCTGGCCGGTGATCGTAACGTACTCTAAATTCACTTAAGTGGCCTTTCATTTAATATATAATCTATAAAGGTTTTTGAAATAGACACAAGTGCGCATTTATTTCAATTAAGCAAAATTCATTTTTACAAGGGGGTGCATTGATCCAGAGATCAAGTCTTTTCATTAAAGTATTTTCTCATGATGCTGTTGTGCTCATGGCAAAGAGAGCATTTCAGTTCTCTTCTAGCACTTTTCTGTCAAATTGTCTAATAAATGATACACAAAAATGTTATAAAAAAATGTTTTCAAATAATTTAACAGTGCATCAAGTGGTTATTTTATTCAACATAACTTTTCATTATACAGCCATTTAAAATTCTTGTTGAACAATCCCCAAGTTTAATTTAACTTCTGACATTTTATTTGATAACTGTCAGTGGATGAATGCATGAACTAAAATGTCAAAAATAATATTGTTAGGCTAGAGAAAAAGCTTTTATATGAGGGTATTTTGGGGTTCTAATCCACTTTATAGTAATTGTCAGTGGATGCATAACAGGATGCTGTTGTTTGCATTCTGTTTTCTGATTGCAGTCGAGCAGATAAGCGTGGAAATGTGTTTGAACGCAGTGTGTGGGAAATAATGTTGTTTACGCCTTCTACCTCTGATTGTGGCCACAACGAAAACAAGACATTAATAAAAATTGCATCTTAGCAATGTACCACCACTCATTATGAAAAAAAGAGAAACAAAGAATCAAAAACGCTACCGAAATGAAATCTCCTTCTCAACAACTGGAGACACTTTATCTGTATAACGCACTGTTCCCATGAGCTTTTTCAACAAGTGTTAACAACAAAATCGGCTATGACAAAAAGTGCTCAACGATGATCAAAATCTCAGTTGTACAGCAACATACATGATCCGGGGGGAAACACACTAAAAATACATCTAATTTAGATTTCATATGAGCAGCTCTGGGAATATGTTGGTGTAACTAGTATGAAAATAGAATTAAAAAGGAATGAGAGGGAGGAAGAGCGCTGGAGAGGAAAGGGATCTTTGGAGATTTGCTGGATGGAGGGAAAAGCAGATGGCCCAGCACTGTTCCTACCTGCTGGTGGGTGTGGGTGGATCAGTGTACACACTTGTGTACACGTGTATGTGTGTTCTCATGCGTGTGTGTTTACATGGGTCAGCAGGGTTATGCCAGCTCTATCTCTGTTCTAAGCCAGATGGTACCAGAGAGGATGGTAGAACCTATCTACCATGTAAATAGGTTGCCAGGCCAACAGAGAGATTCACCAAAGAGGTATGTAAAATATCAGATAAACAGTGCCAGCTTCAAAATTAATGCTAGAGAATTATATTAAATAGTATATTGAAATACACACACAAAAGCGTATGATACTGGAGAACTCAATATTAGATAAAAATGTATTCTTAATTGAAAATCACTGCCAAACTAACAGTTATTCAATCACCCTACGTTACATCAGAACTTTTTATTCATTCTTATCTTCACAGACAAATACAATTGACAATCTTGGTCTCTTCTTCATGCTGGGAAAATAAGGAGTATATTAAAAATCAACATGAAATCAAAATATACCCTATTTACTTTCTTAATGCATTTCTTTGGTTCTATTTGAACGACTCATTGGTGCACATTATTCCAAATAAAAACAATTGCCTTTGCAATCAAAATCTAATAACTTACCTATCAGTAACTAAAAAATGTATCATATTAAACAAGTGAAATAAATTGCAAATGGGAATTCACACTGAGTTTAAGATGTGCACACATTGTTAGGGTTGCTGAAGAATGTGCGAGACCCCTAAAGCTATTCCAGTATTTATGATATCATTTTGTAGAAGCTGCTTGCTTTCAAACAGTTTTATTAAATATAAAAAAAAACATTATAAATGAATAAAAATGTAATACTGTATGTTCTTCAGTAAAAACATTATTTATTGAGGAAATCTGATATCATGTTAGCATTTTAATTCTTATTTTTTTATTCATTGAGATACTTTAAATCCTACCCGGTCACATGGCATAAACGTAAGCGAGGAGCTCCGGATGATATCCTGTGTAATACGGTTTGACATAACAGTTCAAATCTGTGTAAAAGGAAATGAAATGACATGGTTGCATCAACAAATTGGGTTATATATCAGTTTTGTATTTGTTAACACTATCGGGAAGGTTTAGGGTTGGATTTGGTGTAGGGCATATTTTCTTATATCAACATAATAAAAATGTGTCAGGGTTCACGTAGCGCCACTCTTTACTCTTCACATTTCTCTTTCAAACTGCGGAAACATGCAGTAAGGCACATAAAATGGTGTTGTACACAGAAGTACATATTTCCATGTGACTAGGTTGTTTAAATCAGTCTGACGTACATAATAATGTAGGCCTACATAGTTTTTGAAGTTAAAGATCAAGTTTGTGATTCCAGTGTAAATACAAAGCAATACACTTATTGCAATTAAAAGACCAGATGCATAAACATAATTACTATTTTATAATGAGGCAATGCAACATGTGTACACATACATACAACTTTCCTCCCACACTTTCATATTAAATTAGATGTAGCCAAATGCTGAGAGACTTTAGTCTTCTCTTCAGGAGCTGCTTTAGATGACTAATCAGCAGCAACAGTGAGAGAGAAATTAGCATTTTCCTGCTGCAGGAACTGCTCACTTAATTACAGCTTCACTCTGCCACTTCACTGGCCCCCTCTCTCCTAAACACACCGCTCTCTTTCTGTCACATGCTCTTTTTCTGGTTCTTTCCATCTTTTCATCTGTGCCTCGCTCCTCTCTCTGTCTCAATCAGGATTCTATTGTGTGCTCAGAGTATTTGGTACTCTGAACCAGGCATGGGCTTGTCAGTCTAGATTTGCTTTCATCATCAGCGTCTACTGTGTTTAAGTGGCTCCCAATTACTCCCTGCCTCTCTTTCTGTCTCTTTCCCTTCTGTCTCTCTCTTGCACACCTGTAAACCATTTCACCATGAAGAAATTACCACGGTGAATGTTCTCACCAAGCGTAGGCCTGGGTAAAAACAGACTTTCTGGTTATTCTCTTCATTTGAAGAATTCTGGTATCGATTATTAAGATCCATCTGTGATTATCAGTTGCTCTGTAATGTAATGTGCCAAGAAGTCTCCCTATACCAATGTTTCAAGCCCTTGTTCCTATTGAATCATAAAGCAGTTCAGCATTTTAGAGACAGCTTATCCTGCAAATTATTTAATATGTATTTATTTAAAATGAATGTACAGTATATCCTGTATATCCTTAATGCAGTACATTATTATGAAAATTATTTAAATATATTTATACTCTCTCTCTCTCTCTCTCTCTCTCTCTCTATATATATATATATACTTACATGTGATCTTTTAAATTATTTCTTAATCAATATAAATTATGAAATAAATTCAGTTAATTCACTTACATTTATATAATCAGATATTTTCTTTTAGCTGCCTCTCTCAAGCACTTGTGGAAGCAGCAGTTATCCTTACTTGCAAATGTGTGAAATTAAATTCATGATATTTTTCACAACAATCTCTTAATCCTCAGCAGAGACTCTCTCACAAAACCGAATCAAACTGGGTATGACAGCATGATTGGCTGTTTGCTTTCTGGTGAAGGCACTCCAGAGTTTGTTTTTGTCAGCTCTAAACTTAACTAGCTTTATGTAACAGACCGTAAGGAAGTTCAAATCACAAACAAATGACTTATCGATTCTTGTTAGTGAATCAAAAACATATAGCCCAATTAACTGGTGTAGCGCCCTATATAGAAAAGGATGATTCTTACAGGTATTTCCATATCTTTAGTGTGGCATGTATAAGATCTGCAGTGATACAAAGCTCAAAGTTTCCCACAAAAGGATTTATTTTATGTAAAAGAGGAGGCTGATCCAGACCGGGTTAACACGGCTCATTCAAAAAACACGTCACAATGTGGTAAAAATTTGCATACTGCAGCCCGAATGGTAATGCAAAGAAAGAAGGCATGGTTTCAGTAACCTCAGTAGTGTTGCAAAAGCGAAAGTAGATAAGACGTTATGAACTGTCTGTACATCAATTTTGAAAGCTGAATTCGCGATTATGGTAAGGGGCGTTACATTTCCACCATGTGCTTGTGATGTTCGGCCAATCACAAAGCTCTGGGTCAGCTGGCCAATTAGAGCAGACTGTGTTTGTCGGAAGGAGGGGCTTTGTAGACAATGCATTTGATAGAGGCAGGGTATAGAGGAGCTACAACAATGTACAGCATTTAAAAAATATTGAGTTTTTGTGTATTAAAGCATGTCAACATAGTCTGTTACACCAAAAAAAAACATATAATGATCTTTAAAATGATATCATATGACCCCTTTAATATACAGTGTGAACAATTTGAAGCCCTGAAACAAGAACCTTTATGAGCTGGTTTGTTTAACAAATAGTTATATCATTAGTAATGAGTTCAAATCACATATATAAATGTGAAGAAAATGGGCTACATTTAGCTACAGATCAAACGCAAATTCAAATCAAATCGAGACCTTGTGAAATGAGAAACATACATTGAAACCCATCTCCAACCACATACTTCACAAAAATTGGGAGGCTGAGACAAGCAGAGACAGCCTTAAAGGCAAGCTAAATTACCACTTTGAATTTAGACCTCACATGTTTGATCAGTTCATAAACTTAAAAGACTGAATGCAAAGGTCAGTTCACTACAGTTATCTGTCTAAGAGCCAACACACAACACGCCACATTCCATCTCTCCTTTTTCTCTATAGACCTCCAGTTATTTTCACACCTGTCCTCTGCCTTTTTCTCAGAGCTACAGATAAGTTCAGAACACCTTGACCTTTATAATGGAGACCACATGACCGTGGGCTCTTTCTTATAAGTGCACAAACACTGTATGCTGTCTGTATGGTTTGATATTCATGAGATAGCTCAGAATAACCCTTCAGCCAGATAATTGGAATTTTAATTATGCATGATATTAACCTTGAAACAAAAACAATGCTATTCTATTACCCCTGTGATGTTGTCTGTCTTGCAGTGATTCCATGAACCATTTCATTCAGAATTGACTCAGTCTGTCAAAATGGCTTCAGCTGCAGGCAAAGCGTGCTGCAGGACACTTTTATGAGGCAGTCATTTTGCAGATTAATTCCCTTTGTAGCACATCTTTTACAGAACAAAGAGGAAAACAAGACTAGAAAAGGGGGAAAATACAGAGAATCAAGAATGAGAAATAGATAGACAGAGAGCTGGTAGCTGCTCCCACATCGGATGGAGAAGAAAAGAAATCATCCTTCATTCTACAACTAATGACTCAGATTGCTCCATTATAACATAGCAAAAAAATCTCACAGAATATTCAAGCTCCACATAGAACTGCTGAAATTTGACATTTCAGCAAAATTACAGCCATAATTTGCTACATTACCATTTCAAATCTTGAGAGACAAACTATTTGAATTAAGCACTGTGCCATGAGAGAACTTGCCATCATGAAACTGTTAAGACCAGCTTGTTTTGTCTTGGGGAAAAAAAGTAGATTCTGTTGCATACACCAATGTTCTTGCTCTATTATAAATATATGTTTTGCATACATGGGCACCACTTACTGTATATCTGGGGTTCTCAGCTCTGGCCCTTGAGGTCCAAACACATCTAAACAAGCTAATCAAGGTATTGGGGATCACTAAAAAGTTACAGGCAGAGGAGTTTGATCAAGGCTAGAGCTGAACTGTACAGGATTGTCAAAGGATTGTTAGGCTGGTGGTGTATCAGCACAAAGAGATGATCTTCATTGGAGACAAGAACACCTAGATGAGCTCTGTGGTCAGATCATCTAGGTTTCCTCCCAAGGTTATAGTTCTCCATTCTCTCCCTGATGGGGTTTTGGTTCCTTGCCGCTGACGCCTCTGGCTTGCTTAGTTGGGAGCACGTAAAATTTCTAGTGATTATCGTCATTTTGATTACAGAGACCATCTCTGCATTTAATAAATGAATAGTTTAATCTCGTCATTATACATTACCATCACTCTGTTCTTCTATTTGATAATGTTCAGTGCTTTGTTACAATCTGTATTGTTAAAAGCGCTATATAAATATATAAAAGGGATTAATTGATTGTTGAGAAGCTCAGCTTTATATATTTCTGCTATACAAGGACACTGAGAATGATAACACAGTTCAGTGATTCAGATGTTGATTCATAACCACTTTAGGATTTAGTTTAGTAAATGATTCATATTGCACTAGTCTCATTACAGGAATCACTAAAACAAACCTGTTCATAATAGTCATTTGTTTGTCAATCATGAGGTTTATGAGCCATTAAAAAAAAAAAATAATAATAAAACAACAACAAATTTAATAATAGCCTTGTTTTGTCCTGGTTGGCTTAGCATTCACAATGCCAAGTTCTGTCATGAAACTCTAGATGGCACAGACTGATGTGTCATTAACACAAACTGATTAAATTCAGTGTTAAGCTACTTGGTTCATGCTGCATATGAAGCAAATACATTTGCTATTCAACATTTAAATGGCTTGTTAGTGTTCACTAGAGCATTTGCAGTGCACTTTCAGGGTTTCTCTCTAAAGCCCTCCACCTTCCCCAGCTCCACCTATACAGATCTGCTACAGGTTATTATACATGCTATTTTTGCAGCAGCAGTAGTATGTACTAAATACTCACAGTACAGTATCAGCATATGTATTGGCAGCAGCAAGTTCCTGTACTTGCTTTACAGCAACAATCTACAACAACAGCGTAGCAGATCTATTCAGCTGAGACCAAATACATTAACACTCTCATATTTATTAACATGCTAAAATCTTCCAGCGGTTGTCATGACAGAATTTTTTAATACTGAACCTAAAGATACAAAACAAAAGGCATAAATATTATGATAGAAACCTTATTGGACAGCTTTTATATTTTATGACTTTGCGCACAAATGTTTGAAAGGCAGCATTCACACTTACATTTAAATGAACCACACTAATAGCAATTGCAGAGTTTCATTAATACAAAGTAAACCTGCCAGACTACACAGTTTGTAGCTCTAGTCTGAGAACAGCTCAATGAGGAGGCTGCTATTATTCTGTAACACATAGCCATTTGATTACATCCCTTTCAATGCAGATTGCACTAAGATTGCAGCTGGATGATTTGTTTTGCCGTGGTGCTGATTAATGCATTGGCAGTATCACATTGGCACATAACATTCTTCTAATTTACATATTATGGTACATTCCTATAATCTGTTCTTTACTGACCAACTTGGGTATTAAGTCTTAATAGGGTTCCCTCATTGGTTTCTGGCACACTCCACTGCTTCATCAGTGTAAGTTTCTACTCAAAAGCATTAGACCCGTTTCTCAGTGCAGGCACACACAGTGCGTAAATGTAGCAGTGACGTACATCAAATATGTTGATGGCCACAAAGTATAAAATGTCAATCAGGAGTGTGCCATTGACAGTTATTATGAGCCTGATTATCATTAACATCACATTTACATAGGCTACAACTGATAATTGATTATCTATATGAGAAACTAAACCAAATTCAAAACATTACAGTATGTTGGTTTATAAAAGCCTGTATTTCAGAACACTTTAAAAAGGTTTTCCGCCACATCTTACACATCCTTTTTACACCAGTGCTAAAAAATATATATGCTGCTTTCATGGGCTGTGTAAAACAGCCTTTCTCAAAAGTGAAAATCAGAAAACTGAACGAATGGGAAAATTTCACTCTTTATTTTCTCAGCATGGACTTCTATGCTGACTGAGGGCAACAGGTTCCACCCTTTTATTTTGACCATTATTCTTGTACTTATTTTTTGCTTTCTCCGTCTCTTCTTCAAAGGGAGCTGAAGTCAAGTGTTACTCTGTCGCTTTCTCCATCAATAGCAAGCCTGTTAGATCAAAAGAGCCCGTCCAGAAAAAAGAGAAGCCAAACAAAACACATGCCCTCTCACACACTCACCTAAATTACTCCAATTAAGCCACATCTGTATTTTCCTTTATATCCATTATGTGTCCCTTTCTGTCAAAACTGCCTTTTCCTAACAGCAACAGGACAATGCAATACAGAACAGCATGTCACAAGAAATAATATTTCTTTTTACCTGATTAATAGTTAAAGCTGTTAACGTTATTTTTTGAATACATATTTATAATTGTTCTATACATTTTAAATACTTCAATTTAAAGATATTTACAATGTGTGTGTGTGACCTATGGTGAACAATGAGTGAAAAATGAAAACATTTTTACATTCTCTAAAGGAATGGTTAATTGCCATTTCACTTTTTTAATGTTAGTTAGTGTAATGTTGCAGTTTGAGCATATCTGCAAAGTTACAACACTAAGAGTTTAATGCAAATGAAGATTCTGGCAGTTTAATATCCTGTCGAACGTGCTCAAATTGATAAGCAATATGAACTATGTCACTGTTTACAATACAACTGGTGCATGTGCCCTGAGCCGAGGGGCGGGATGTTTAGACACGCACTTGAGGCAGTTTAGCCAATCATAACACACTCTGCCAGCTAACCAATCAAAACTCATTGTGTGTTTCTGAGGGAGGGGCTTTATAAAAACAGGGTGCACCTTATAAACACAATCAAGCCTATAAAAAAACCACTTAATGACATTCAAAATGATGTAAGATTGTTGGAATTGGATGAAAAATGACTGAGCTGTTTGAAGTCAATGGAGTCAGGAAAGTACATTTAGAGAAACATTCATAATTGGTTATCAAAGCACCTGGAATTTACACATAGTCTTCAAGAAGTGCCCCAGGAGACCTATTTGACCTACAGTATTTGGTGTAGCTTTTGGGAGCATGTAATTATTATATTCATAAGTCATTATAATAACAGAAGTCATGTTTGTTTAAACCATATAATTGAGTCCCTATTGTTTGTCAGTGTCATTTAAGCTGGTGACAACAGGACCGATGTGATTGTCATCTGCTAATTAGTGCTTTGTTGATGTGTAAACCCGAGATGAAACATACCGGCGAAAGAGCTGTGCTTTAATGCTTTAATGGTGTGGTTTGATCTACACATAAAACGGCTTCAAATAAAACATTCTCATGTGAAGCATGTTGGTCCTGAAGGTTCCAAGTTCTTAAAACGAACAAACAAACAAACACTGAAAAAATTACTAAGTTTTAGAATTTGTAATTATCACTTATTGTACTGTACCTTTTAGAAAATTGCTTTTTTCTGAGGAATGTACTTAAGTGACTTTTAATCCCAAATTAAATTAACGTTAATAATAAGCTACTGAAAATGGGCTGTGATTCATTGCACTCTTTTATACATTTAGGACAATACATATATATTTGTACACAGGCACAGTTTTTATTATTTGAGCTGTGTTGACCAAAACATATTTAACTATTTGTTCATTATATCTATATAAAATAAGCAGGTAAAAGTTCTGAAGTTTATTCTAAATGTGCCATTTGCATTTGGAAGCTGTTGCTCTAAATCCAGATCATGCAGTCAAACGAGCTCTTCATGCTCTTCAATGAAACTGTTAGGCTTTAAAGACTAAACAAGTCAATCAGAGAGATGAACATTAAGACTAGCCAAATCATCAGTTTGCTGGTACATTCTGAGAAGAACTAGTGAGTTCAGATACATAAAGGCATGGACGTCCACGGAGGCCAACAGTGATGGATGATCGGAGGATACTCTCCATGCAAGAAAATCCATTGCATAACATCCAGCCAAGTGAAGAACACTCTCCACTCTCAAAGTCTACAATTAAGAAAAGACTTAATTAGAGCAAATACTGTACAGAGGTTCACCACAAACAACAAACAAGGTCAAATATTAGACTTCGCCCAAAAAAAAAAAAAAAAAAAAAACAGAACACTTCTGAGAAAGCATTCTTTAAAACAGCTGAAATTAAGATCAGTCTTTACCTGAATGATGGGAAGGAAAAAGTATGGAGAAGGCTTGGAGCATGCAATCTTCCAGCGGCACTGGGTTACTGGTGTTTATTAATGATGTGACAGAAAACAAAAGCTGCTTCAGGAACATGGATATACTCTCTGCCCACATTAGTCAAATGGAGCAAAGTTGATTGGAAGGTGCTTCATAGTACAAATAGATGAAGACCCAAACCATACTGCAAAAGCAATCCAGGATTTTTTGAAGTTAAAAAAAAGTGGAATATTCTGCAAAGTCTCATTTTCAACCTGGCTGAGCATGCATTTCACTAAAGTTAAGTGAAGTCAGCCGAAGTAAAGGCCTACCAAAGCATCACAAAAAAGCAAGCCATAATTTTTGGTGATGACTATGAGTTCCAGACTTAAGGCAGTCATTGCCCGCAAAGAATTCTCAACAAAATATTAAGAATGAACATATATGAATATATTATAATTTATACAATTACATTTGAGCCCCAAAAAAAAGGAGAGAAAAAAAGTCTGCACTTCAATTTCATCTTGATTGTTTCATTATTATTAACAATTATTTTTATAATTATATTCTGCTGGCATACAGAGCTCAAAGTGTCAGTGTCCAAATATATATATATATATATATATATATTTTTTATTTATTTATTTTTTTTTTTTTAATTACTGGGTTAAGGTATGCAATTATAAAATAGTTCTGCTTGGCGTAGTGGTCACAAAAAAAAAAAAAACAAAGAAAGAAAGAAAGGGAAAAACAAAACAGGTGTGCATTATCTCAGAATAATTTAACAGCCCGTCATCAATTATTCCTGGCATACTTTTATAATTAGAAAGTTAATCATCTATAAATCTCTTGTTTATTTCAGTTGCTTTTATGAAGCAACCAACTACATACAGTAATCAACATTTTAAGTGGATCATAACCTTTCATCAAAGCTGTCCAAAAACCTTAAATGCCTATTCTTCTTATACCCAGCTTATGATGAACTTTTATGATCCACTGTTTACTACTGTATATATACATTTCTTTTCACAAACTTGTACTGTCATTTGGGTGATGATTGTTGAAATGTTCAAAAGACTTTATGTGTCAATACAACATAATTCAACACAGAGACGAAATAAAATAAACATCCCTTTAGAAATATCCACTGCAGTAAGAAGTGTTATAACTGCCCTCCTCTATTCTATATTTAGCTAAGCAATGAATTGGACAATTTGATGGCTGACAGGATTGAACAAAAGATGTCTTGTCTCTCTTTATGGCATTTTAGTGCAATCAGACATGTACTGAATACGCTCTTTTGTTTCATCAGTGTGTCGTTAAGATGTGGGCCACATTCTCCATGACTGAATACAGCTTGATAACTGTTCTCTCTTTAAATGTCTCCAGTATGTCAACGGAAACTCTGAAAGAACTGAAAATGTTCCTTCGGGTCACTAGCTTTGATATAGTACTGCTGTCTTTCAAAAAAAAGATGGCACTGACCTGTAATGAAGCATTTCCATGCATTTACAGCCAACACCAGTCACACAGTCAAAACTTTCCCAGGAAGCACATCTAACTTCATCTTCAGGTCGTCCATGTTGTGGGCCAGAGATTTTGCACAAAAAGGGTCAGCTTTTAATATCTTTGAGGAGGCTTTGGACATTTCTTTCTGGAGCTTCCAGCTGGGAGCTCCGGTCACAGACACACCTGTCATTACTGTCTGTGTGTGAAAAAGAAAGTTTTTTTTTTTTCCATTTTAAACTTCTTGGTGTCAAAGGAAGATGCCCTCTTTCTCTTACAGTCCCTCTCTTTATCATTCCCAGACCACCTGATGCTGGAAGACCAGTTGAGCTGCCTCTCTTCCCATCTGCCCTAGCAGTCCCTCGCTTCCCGGGCAATGACAGGTGCTGTTGCTGTGGTGATGGATGACTTTGAGTCGAGTGGCAGAGTTGGGGGGTCTTAGGTGATACCACCTGTCTACGAAGGAAAGTGAGAATGTAAAAGAGAAAAAAAAGAGAGGGCATCTTTCTCTGTTTGATTGACAGTCTATTGTTTTTGTTCCTCTTTTCTTCCCACCAGTGCATTTCTCAGTATTTTTTCATATGAATTTAAACTAAGCCTGCTATACATAAACAGAGTTTCCAACATTTGTTTAGATAGATTTTCCAAATAATTTTTTTTTATTTTAATGTTTTTGTGTGATTATTATTATCAGTTTACAGAAAAGGAGGTCACGCCTTATACATACAGTAAAACTTGTAATTAAAAATAAATGTAAAATGTATTCAATGTAAATATTTAATGTAGTAGAAGGTGTGTATGTATATTTTGTGTGTTTGTGTACATATACACATACACACATATATATACACAGACATGCACATATGCACTCACACACATACACACTATATACGTATACACATACTGTACATATATATATATATATATATATATATATATATATATATATATAATATATACAAATGTCAAACTTGCAGCCTCTAACTAATAAATTCATATATCTAACACTTGAATTACTTGGAATTATATTTAATGGGACTTCTTTTTTTTGCTTCAAAGTCACTTTTTAACCAGGCATTAGCACACAAAAACATGTATACACACACACACACACACACACACATACCAGAGACACAGATAAAAAACCCCACCAATAACCCCACAGACTGAGAGAGAAGCTCCTCATGATGAAAGTCCCATGAGTTCCTCTCCTGTCAAAAACAATCGTTCTCAAGCAGCAGCTCTTTGACAGAAGCCAACAAAAAACCCTCTGCTTAGTGCAACAGAATGCACTTTGACACCCCAATACACCACAGAAGACCACTTTCTCACCCGTGTGTTACAGTGTCATTGTTATTATAAGACAATCCATTACAGTGCACTGGATGGAAATGGCAAGGGAGGTAAAATAAAGGAAGTTCTGAGATAAACTTTTCCAGTAAACCTTCAGTCACAATGTATTGGCAGAGAAAAATTCACAAACACAGTCAATGCAAGTATTATGAAAAACAAGGCAAACATATCATAACACCGTAGTTCACCAGTAGCTGTTAGATCCTTTAAAAAAAAAAAAAAGTGTAAAATATGGATTTCTATGTAGGATAATTTGACTAGAGAATGTTAGAAATCTGTATCAAATTCTATCCATGTGACAACATCATAAATGATAATATTACTTAGCATCTTGAGCATGATGTGCCATCAACACTGTAAAAAATTATTTTATTTTTCTTTTTTTATTTACTTGCCACATTGGCAGATGTTTTCTACAAGTTTGATTGTTCCATGAGATGTTGTGACAAACGAAAATACAAACAGATATCTCAAACTCCCTCAAGCAATCTAACATCTCACATGTGTCAAAAACAAGTTACAGTACTGTTGTTGTTGTTTTTTTTTTGCCTACACGGATAGCAGATAAACCCAAGAGCATCAGAACAGAAGGTTCAAGGTTCCCTTTACAGCCATTGATGCCAAAAAAATAACCTTTTATTTTAGTTAAATGTAATTAAATGAAAATGAAGCTCATATGACAATGTGACACAATTACACATTCCAATGTAAAAATTATTTTTATACCACTTACATTTGCAAACTACATTAGATTAGTGGTTTTCAGACTTAGATTTATGATTATTTTTTAATTGCATTTTATCATTTGCATTTTTTTGAATACGTTCATGACTGTTCATCCAATCAGAATTTAGATTTTGAACCTATTTCACTTAATTCACGTAATATTATCACACTACCTATGGGCATATTTTGACAAAGTGTTCAAACATTTTTAGTCTTAAACCAGTTAGTTTTAAAAACTAGCAGATATATTAGGGATCCGCTGACAGACGTAACTTTCAAATGCTATGTGTAAGCACCTGGTGAAGAGCGTGATGCGTTCATTAATCATTTTAGCCAATCACAGACATATCTGTTGAGCGTGTGAACACAATGGCCAATCAGAGCCATTATCGTCACATTTTTAACATTTCAGTACAGACTACCAAAGTCAGGTCTTCTGACAACCCAAATTTTGATAAAATATGACACTACTATTTCAGGGAAAAAAAAAAAAAAAAAAAAAATCACATTAGGAGCACAAATATGCTGACTAGGTAGGTACAGGTACACAAAGTCTGCCTGATACCTAACAGACACTTCTAAAGCATTTTACACTACAGACTCTCACTCAACTTCATTCAGACTCTGAAATGTTTAATAATAATGGTCAAAATGAGAGCGTGATACTGTGTCAGCTGCTACATAATACACTCACCTAAAGGATTATTAGGAACACCTGTTCAAGTTCTCATTAATGCAATTATCTAATCAACCAATCACATGGCAGTTGCTTCAATGCACTTATGGGTGTGGCCCTGGTCAAGACAATCAGTGTCAGAATGGGAAAGAAAGGTGATTGGTGGGCCGGTTTGAGTATTTCACAATCTGCTCAGTTACTGGGATTTTCACGGACAACCATTTCTAGGGTTTACAAAGAATGGTGTGAAAAGGGAAAAACATCCAGTATGCAGCAGTCCTGTGGGTGAAAATGCCTTGTTGATTCTAGAGGTCAGAGGAGAATGGACCGACTGATTCAAGCTGATAGAAGAACAACTTTGACTGAAATCACCACTCGCTACAACCGAGGTATGCAGCAAAGCATTTGTGAAGCCACAACACGCACAACCTTGAGGCGGATGGGCTATAACAGCAGAAGACCCCACCGGGTACAACTGATCTCCACTACAAATAGGAAAAAGAGGCTAAAATTTGCACAAGCTCACCAAAATTGGACCGTTGAAGACTGGAAAAATGTGGTCTGATGAGTCTCGATTTCTGTTGAGACATTTAAATGGTAGAGTCAGAATCTGGCATAAACAGAAATGAGAACATGGATCCTTCATGCCTTGTTACCACTGTGCAGGCTGCTGGTGGAGATGTAATGGTGTGGGGGATGTTTTCTTAGCACACTTTAGTCCCCTTAGTGCCAACTGGGCATCGTTTAAATGCCATGGGCTACCTGAGCATTGTTTCTGACCATGTCCATCCCTTTATGACCACCATGTGCCCATCCTCTGATAGCTACGTCCAGCAGGATAATGCACCATGTCACAAAGCTTGAATCATTTCAAACTGGTTTCTTGAACATGACACTGAGTTCACTGTACTAAAATGACCCCCACAGTCATCAGATCTCAACCCAATAGAGCATCTTTGGGATGTGGTGGAACGGGAGCTTCGTGCCCTGGATGTGCATCCCACAAATCTCCATCAACTGCAAGATGCTATCCTATCAATATAAGCCAACATTTCTAAAGAATGCTTTCAGCACCTTGTTGAATCAATGCCACGTAGAATTAAGGCAGTTCTGAAGGCGAAAGGGGGTCAAACACCATATTAGTATTGTGTTCCTAATAATCCTTTAGGTGAGTGCATATCAATTACAGCCAAACACGCCGCAGAACTAGATGGAAAACAGTGACCTAAATAAAAGGTGAAAATACATTAATCGCTCCAGCAATTATGACTTAACACACGTCTGGTTGGGGCTCGCACTGACAAATAATCCACTTTATCTTGATTGAACTAATCTAGCCACACATAAATCATGTGACGCAGATATTCTGGATTGACCACTAAAAGTGCTGTTGTTTTATTGGACTGCTCTGTCTGTCTCTCTCATTTGTCTCGGAGAGCAGTGAGAAACGTCAGCCCGAGGCACGGCCCAATCGATCAGGGCTGCACTTCGCCTGATTGGTGGCTGTGGAGGATGGGGGCGAACCGATCGCCATGGCGATAGTAGTGACAGGCAGCGGGCGGTGACACGACTGCTGTGACAGACCCTCATTAGCCCGTTGCCACGGGAGACGGTGGGGTTTCTGGGCTTGAAGTGGAGGAGAGAAAGGGAAGGAATCATTCAAGATGCAACAGATGTAAATAAAATGCTCATAAGTGATACAAATACCAGATTTAACTTGTATGATGTATGATTTAAAAGGACCGCCAATTTAATTTCCTTCTTATGTACATGCTCTGATCAAAACAATCCAGGCGAGAGATATATTTAAACAAATCTTAATGAGAAGGAGATTTTCTCACACTTCTGTGGCGTTTGGTTTAAAGAAGATGATTTGCTGTCTGTTGTGGGCTTTGATGAGCTGTGACAGTGTGTTAATTTGTATCTCTCCTACACCTGCAGTCTGCGAGTATGTGAAAGTGTTTCTCCATGTGGGTGTTAGTGTTGTGAGTAGTTGCTTACTAGTGACTCTTATTGACAAGGAATGAATGGCAGTAATTAGGATAGGAAGTATAGCTAATTGCACACGAGGGCTCAGTGTAGACTGTGTGTGTGAATGGCCTCTTGAGCAACTGAACATTTCCAGCCTGTAGAAAGTGGAATGCACAAATGTATTAATTAAGAACAGCTTGTTTCGATAGCCTTTTGTACACGCTGTCCTATTATGTGGTTCCTCGCCATTTTAACCCTCGTTTATAAAAAGCCCTTGCAGTTAATGATGGATACTGACAGGAAAACAATAGCAGCAAATATATGGCAAGCAAAGCAGCTTTTGTTATATAAGTGTGTGGCGTAAGAGATGTCACGGGACGGCTAAGGGAAAAATTACATCTGTTTACTTCATGATAATTATGGGTAGTTGTTGGACAAAAAAAAAAAAAATTGGGAATTTTAGAATATAGAATTTTATATGGAAATAAAATGTTACTTCTGCTTGTCATCCAAAAAGGAAATGCATCATATGACAGTAAATGCTATAACTACTATAAATATTCTGCAGACACTGATATTCACTACATTTAAACTTCACTACATCTAAACCAGATAAAAAGACCAGTAGAACTTTTTTTGTGTATATATTGCGATGCTTGTAAATGCGGAGTTAAAAATAAAAAAAAATATATAAATAAAATACAGTGCAGTCATTCAGTAAATGCACAGCTTTGAGTCACAAAGCACATCTGATCTCTTCTGGGAGCTGATTCCAAATATAACCCCCCAAATTATCAGCAGTGCAGTGTCCATATGACCCTTGAAATAGTCAATGCCTTTGATAATCTGGGGAAGGTCACAACCTTTGAACTAGCCAGTGTGAATCCTAAATGACTAAATGATCTCAGAGGTCACAGGTTAAACAAAGACTCAAGCCGTTAGTTAATCCTCAGCCCTCTTAGATTTAGTCTTATCACTAGTTCACAATTCTATCTACTTAAGAGGCCAGCAGAGCTTATGTGTGCATGCTTTCATGCTCGTTCTCTAATAGGAGATTTAAGCTGTGTGCGCAAATATGGAGATACACATTCATTTCTGATCCATCTGCAAACCTTGCAGGCCTCTGCTGTAATCATTAGTGTATTCCGGCTGGACCCGGCCAGGACGAGATGATCGCACTCTTTAAATGTCAGCTCTAATGACCTACAATACACAAAACAGCGTAATGTTTCTCCTTATGGTCAGTGTTTACATCTTAACTTAGATGCTACCTGAGGTTTTGTGTCCGGACGTTAAACTTTTGGCTAACAAAAAAGGATTAGCTAATGCTGAAAGAAAGACATACTCTTACAATATATGACCAAATTAGAATATATTGTGCATTATATCAAGGAATGGGAAATTCCTTCTGGAACAATATTTTAATCCACAAATTTAGACTTGTTATCTCTATGCCTAACCTTGCCCAGAAGTAATCTCTATAATAAGAGGAAATGATAGATGAATGACACTGTTGTAAAACAACCAAATACTGATTATAAGCCTAAACTTCACAAAAACTATAAACTGGCTCTTCAAATCTGATTGATTAATCACAATGTTGTTCCAGGGTCAACAAGGATGCTGACCCAGGACCATGTCGCATTTGGTAAAATCAGCATCCAACAATTGGCCTGCATATATTGTTTGTATAACAACACAAAACATAACACAAATCATTATTATCATTAATACTTTGTTTTATAAAATATTTCTGACGAATGTGTATTTATAACTGCACATTACAAAGTGAACAACCAGTTCCCGAACCACTCACTGTTTCACAAGTTTCTTTTTGATTCACCCAAGAGTCATTCTTTAGGGAATCAGCCTACACTAGTGATGCTGCTTCGTTTGATTTACAAAAATGAACCAGCTCATTAAAGGCAATCATTTGGGGATCAGACTACACTGCTTACTTTGTATGTTTTTGAATCACTGAAAAGAACTGAATGTGTCATGTATGTTTTTGATTAAGTAAAAGGAAATGACTCAGAAACATTCTTTTAGGAATCAGACAATACTTGTGCTGTGTTTAATTTACTAAAAATATCCACCTCATGAGATTCATTCGGGAATCAGATCACACTCATTCTAAAAGAATGCATGCACAGGACCTGCTAACATAAAACCATCAGAATACTTTATAAATCAGCAAGCATGTAATTAAATGTCTGCTGGTTTATTAAAGCTGTAGTGATGTGCAATATAAAATACAGCTGTGGTGACCAAGAAGGTAGGCCTATAAGAAACCATAAATGTTGTCTACACCGGGAATTTATAATGAAGCTGTCGGTTGATTTCGTGTTGTCATCATTAGGCTGTTGGCCATCATATTTGCATGACGTTTTGTGCGTGTGTGTGTGTGTGTGTTTCCCACCGCACTCATCTCACACTGGAATCACAACACCATGACCTTCTCTCTGCATATATTACAGTGATGCAGAGAGAGCGAGAGAATATGGAGGAGGGAGAGAGGGAGGGAAGGAACCGAAATTGAAATCTGTTTTTATCACTAGGCTCTTAAATTAAGGATTCCACCGACAGCTTGTTAGCTTCATTGTCTTGGCTCTCTCTTTTTCCGGAACAATTACGGAAGACAATACCTTCCTAGACTGGGCGGCTGCCAGTGGGACGGGAGCAATTCTTTTTCCTTCTAGTGATTTCTACTGCTGGTGTTGCCACACAAATCCAGCAGTACAAAGCAGCTGGGCTGAGGTGCCAGCTTATTCTCCCAGAACCCTCTGCAACACCCAGACAGCCCTCCGCTGTACAAACAACTGCTGTAAACAACTGTTAATCAATCAAATCAATCATTGATCGAAACCACTGCTGCTTGTAACAGGATGATGACATTATCAGGATAGAATAATGCAATGATGTAAGACCAAGTCATAAATCTTTTTCCACACAGATAAGAGAGATACTCTCTTTGACGTCATTTACAAACTGAATTATGCTCTTTATTCAATCCTGAATCATAGTTTAGTTTAGTATGAACTCATTAACATTACGAGTTGATGAGATTTTCAGTTGTTACATTTTTGGCCATAGCACATAAACTCACATTCTTTTTTTGTTCTGTTTTTCTGTCAAAGTCTTTATTATAAGCGAAAATTGCTTTCTTTTCAGACATAATGGACAGGTCACAGGGGCACAAACATTTGAGAACAGACTAAAATACTGAAATAAAATAATAAAAGAATTGATTCTTCTGAGAAAGCTATTGTTTTTGTCACATATATGTGCAGGTGTTTAATACATATTATAATCTTTTTTATAATATATATTATTTGTATGATTAATGTTCAAAAAACTACTCACTTGTGTGTCACTCAGCAAATCTTAAATTGCAGCATTTGTAGAATGAATGTATTGATTCATGAATATTATAAGGTCTGTATTTAACAAACATTAAAGTCTCTAGATATATTAATTGGCAACACAATTTACAAATGGTTAGAACTTAAACATGGTATTTTTTTTAATGCTGGTAACAAGCTGCTACGGACTAACACAAGAATGTGAATTTATGCACTTGAATATTCAAACAATGAATACAGTCCTTCGCAAATAAAAAATCGACAGTAACCATTATGGTGATTAGTGTAATACACTAATTACTGTTTTTATCCAATTCAAAATAATTTAATACAAAAAAAACCACTATTTCACTACATCACAAACCTGAGTTTAGTATGTTTACTCTGAAACAAAGTTAACTAATTGTGAAGACAACATTACAATTTCTAGGTTATCAAATACAGCTCCCTGGTTGATCATCTAATTGTTTTCCCCATCCATCATTTTCAGAGGACAGAGAAAAAACACACACAAGGAAAAAAAAGTGGAGTTATGGGATGCAGTCAACCATCTAAATCAAATGTCTAGCTTTCCTGTGTAATGTGAGGTGACAGGTAACATCTCCTCCAGTCTCGTATTCTCTGTGTTTGTGTGTGCACACTGGCCTTCATTTTCATTATGTATTGGCAAAATGTCGCCGCCAAAACTTTAAAAGCTACAACTTCAACAGAGCGACACAGTCAGCATACAAAGTTATTGAGCACTTTAAGAAATTGTGGTAGGTTGGAACTTCTTAATGGCTCCATAAAGCAGAGATCTGGGGTACAGGAGTCACTATATCACCGTGGTTTAGCCTCACCTCCCTCACGGGGAAACGACTGCAAAACAAATGGGGCTCAGACAAAGTCATATTTTATGGCTAACGTAAAAGTGCCCTAAAGCTGCACCAACAGCAAGACACTGCCAATGTCAGAGAATGCGCTTCCTCAAGGATAAAGCCTTTCCCTGCTTCACGTCGCTTCTTCCCGCGCCAATAATTCCTGCCTCGATCCAGCAGGCAACAGACGGTATAAGAGTCATTAGTCATTTTTAGTTTCTTACACATACACTGTTGGACACAGCCAAGGTTTAGAGGGGATCAAAGATGACTGCAAGGTGTGTGCGTGTCTGACATAAACCGACACTCACAAATGTGGCAGCTGCTTTTTGAATCAGCTGAAAAGGAACAACAGCAGATGTTCGGTATTAGAGACAGTAAATTAATGACAATAATTCCAAATTCCACTTATAATTAAACTAGACTTGGAATTTATTTAGTCCAGGATAAGGCTGAGTCTGGGTCTAACTAGCACTTGATTTTCTGTATTACAAAACTGAAAAAGTATATAAATATATTAATTTAGAAAAAAAGATGATGTTTCTCTAAGGAAGGTCAATGGCATATTATATTAATTATTATATAAAACATAAAACTGTAACTAAAGCTTTTCTTTCCTCTCCACTTCTGGGGTTGACTCTTTGGGTAGCATATTCTCTAAAGGGAAGATTAAAGAGAAAGAGGATTAGTGAATGATGTCCAGGCTACTCTCGACCCCACTAATCGTCTGTCTGGATTTAGGGTGATCATGATTGTTCAGAGTTAGGCTCCGTCCACATGAAGCCGGTGCGTTCCCTATCCGATCATTTTTTTTCCTCGTTCTAAAAAAAAATTGCGTACACACGAAACCACTGAAAACGGTGTAGTATATATGCCAGACCAGTATGGGGCGCTGTAATTCTGCTATAGAGATACACTATACACGTGAAGAAGACTTTGAGCATGCGCATAACCTTGCGCGCTGTATACACGTGATGTGATGGCATCATCGTTTCACAAAATATACGGATTGGCTGTACACACAAAACCGCAAGGGTGTCGTTTTCAGATTTATCCACTTTGGGACCCGGTTTCAAAAAATAGCGCTTTCAGTCTCCTAAAACGCCGGATCAGTGTGGACGAAACGCCAATATGAAAAAAAATGTATACGTATACAGCGAAACGCGTCTCCATGTGGATAGGCCCTTAGGCTCCCTGTTAGGGGAGAAAGTGTGAACACCTGGGCTGGAGCTGTCCCAGGTCCTGGTCCCTCCTACTGGGTGGCCCCGCCCTTGTTGCTTGCTCTGATGAGGTTCTCTCTGGTGCTGAAAGTGTTTAGGCTGCTTTGTGGGGGACCATGCCTCTTCCTGGCCTCCACAACTGACATTTAAATGAAAATATGAAAAATTAGTTAAAAGTAAAATAATGCCTTTTTCAAAAGGCAAATAATATCTTATTCACAAGATATATTTAAATAATTATTGATATAATTAATGGATTATTTTGCACACTTTAGAATAAAATGCCAACCCAGAAACATTTACAATTCCAGATGAAGAAAACTACTTTTTCAGGTACTTACAGGCACTTGAAAAATGTTTGCTTTATTAAAAAATCTTTTTTTCATGGCTGAAAATTCAAGTGATGCTTCACCACATTTTTAGAAAGACGCACTTGAGAGAAAATTAGATGTAGCCCCTCAGACCCAACATTTATCAGCATAAACAGACCAATAATATCAAAGGTCTGTGTACAGAAGTTGATGTTCTGGTGCGCTAGTCCAATATGTTTAGCAGCACAGCTTGGACGGGTCTTGTAAGTATTGAACTGGAATATTTTGTGCATTGATAAAAGGTTCTGGCCTGACTTTAGCCATTGAGCTTTTGTGAGAAAAAACGACTGCAATATCCTCCCTGCTGTTGTATCAAGACAATATTCTACAATAGTCTTTTCATTAGAGAAATTTCACATCCCTGGCGTGTCTAATCAGCCCTTCCTCTTTTTCGTGACAAAAGCCTGTCGTTCTGGAGGTCTCCCAAAAGCAACTGGGGTTGAACAAAAGACCTCTCAGCTCAGATATGAAAGATTTCATTGTTCCCAGTGCAATCAGTCATCTTTATGACAGCTCATTAGGAGATGGACAGGAAGTTGCCGTATTTGGCAGCCAGCATGCTTATCGCCTTGGTTTTTAATAAGACAGTTATCTGAACGATCTAGTCTCTCATTGAGTCTTTATGGGAATGTTGGAGTCTTTTGTTTTGCGGGTTTTGACTGTGCTCACTTCACAGGACTGCGGGTAATTGTGCACATATATAGTAGGAGTTATAGTGACTTCCAATCTCACACTACCATCACATTTTAGATGGTTAGAAGGCGATGCAACAGGATTTATGCACTGCCGGAAGGATAGAAAACAAGACTCCCTCGCCATGTAACTGTATGTCTTGATGCAATAAATATAGGAAGGTATTTCTCAACAAAAGCATAAGGATTTAAGAAGCTTTTCTGTTTTGTTCACTTGTTCCCCGATAAGAACAGGATTGTCCTTCAGAATCCGTACTTAAAGTGATTCTTTTCAAACCTGTCTGTTTCCTCTGAATCAATTCTCCTGTCTCACACCTCGTGTGTCTCTCTGATACAGAGTAGAATAGCCCCACACCTGAAGCAATCCCAGCATGTTTCAGATCTTAGTAATCCTTTGTGAGACTGGAAAAAGCTGCATGGGAGTGCAGAGATATGGCCTTCATGTTAAATAGATGAAACTAAGTAAAACTTCAGGGACACGTATGTAATTGAAACCTTCTAAGGGTTAAGAGAGAGTTGGCTAGAGAAGGGGGAGAGAGAGAGAGAGACTCAATTTCATGAAAACACTGAATTTTTTCAGAAGTCAGTAGTGAAGAGGAAATTCAAGTTTACACATACCGGTTTAAAGTGTAAACAGCAATAGCGCTGAACCACAAAGTCACAATGTAGTTACGGGATGAATGAAAAGCTTAATATGAAAAAAAAAAAAACGGTTAATGGTTCAATAGAGCATAGGGGGTTGGAATTTAACAATAAATCTATGATCTACAACAAGTCCAGTGAAAATACTCCAGACAATGGGTCTCATTCACTAAACATGCGTACACACAAATTTATGCGTGAAATGTATGTATGGACGCACTAAAATACGTACTAAAACTTATAAATGTACAAGAAAATTCAAGAACACTCTTCAAGAAGACTACATTCATTAAGAGAAGAACAGGTTTAAGAACAATCTTGTGTGTATGCACGTGTTGTGAATTAGGTGAAAAGTTTTAGTGCAAAGTTGTGTATAAATATGAAAAACGCAATTATTAGTGAATGAGACCCATTGTTTTAAATCATTAAAAAAACTATTTAATGCTCACTGAATACATATAAATATGTTGTATTTCTTTTTATATATAAATTATTATTCTTGTAAATATTTAGCTACAGAGTAAATGTAAAATCATCATTATAGTCATTATAATTAACCCTCTGGGGTCTGAGGTGATTTTGGGGTCCCTGAAATTTACTGAATTTAGTCTGAAATTTACTGAAAAGAACTGAGATCTGATTTTTGTTTTCACTACATTTAATGAAATTTCAAACAAAACAGTAATAAATATACACACTACCGTTCAAAAATTTGGGGTCAGTAAGATATTTAATGGTTTTTATGCTCATCAAGGTTGCATTTATTAGATTAAAAATCCAGAAAAAAAAATGTAATTGTGAAATATTATTTCGATTTAAATTAACTTTTCTGTGTGAATATATTTTAAAATGTAATTTATTCCTGTGATACAAAGCATCATTACTCCAGTCTTCAGTG
>JAUCMS010000031.1:9409428-9431813 GCA_032357445.1 Enteromius radiatus | reverse complement strand
AAAAAAATCGATTTTAAAATCGTAAATAAAAAAATCGCGATAGTTAGGTGAATCGATTTTTTGTCCCATCCCTACTATTTCTGCAGTATCCAGTATGTATGCTGTGCATAGTATGCAAATGTTCTGTATGCATCGAATATCGGCATGATCTACTACATTTGCCATAATCTGCTAAATATAACTAAGTCATAATATAAGTCATAATCTGCCATAAGCCATAAGCCATAATCTGCTAAATATAACTCAAGTCAACGGAAATCAGTACAGAAGCTGTGCTTGGAATGTCATATTACAATACAACTCCTATATTCCAGTATGCTATGTGAATAATAATAGTATTTTAATTTTCTGTATGCATGGAACGCCCAGTTCTTATTTACATTAACTTCACCCAGCAATGGCTGTGATTCAATTGCCTTTTGTCAAAGTCATGCTTCACATACCAGATCAGAAAGACATTTATTACTCAGTTAAAGACAGCTCAGAACCGATTCAGTCTTATTAACAGACATTTGTAAAAAGAACTGTTTGCACATTTATTTGTAAAGTAACAGCTTTGACAGCTGTGCTGAAGTAATGTTCACTGTCATGTGACAACAATTTAGCATACTACTCTGAAATATGTGTTGCTTACTGTATACTGTTTCACACACTGTTCTGTTTCATACAATGTGTACTGGGCCTTAAGCAGTACGCAAGTTTGCCATTTCAAACACCGCCACTGTTTGCAAGTGAGTGGCAAAGAATGATTTAGCATTTTCATTCAGACCAACGCGAAAAGACCAATAAGTGGACTTGTTTTAAAAATGACTCCTTTCAATGATTCAGAGTTGACTCTTTCTTTTGAGAGACAATAACTTTATAAACAGTGCACTTTCCGATTTAAAACTTTGCAGGATGTTTTGTTATTTACTTGGAGCTTTGTTACACACTGCACGAAAGGTCATTTTCAAAAATCCATAATAGCACTTTAATTCTGGATATAAAAAACATAAAATGTATGACAATGGTGAATAAATTGAATGATTAGAACCAGGCATGACTTCCGAAAAAACAACAACAACAACAACAACATGCACATGTTGTGTTTAAAAGTAAGATAAATATCCAGTCATCCTTACTTGCTTAGCAAAATCAGTGTGACTTGACAGCTTTTTGCTTTAAATTTAACATTAAATATAACATTTCATTAAATAAATTTGGTGATTAGAATATTAATAACAATAAAAAAAAACAATATGCTTTCAAAAATAATGAAATAATAACAACAAACAAATATGTAGTTTCTAATAAAATACCAGCCAAATAGTTTGTAACCAAAGCTGATTTTTTGCTAATTTATGATGAATTTTGAACCCTGCACACCCACACATGAAAACAAACACACACACACACACACACACACAAGCTCAAAGCATACATTTCATCTTTGCCATCTCTCGGTTCATATATGAATTCCTCACACAGCAGCGAGGAGCTCAGAGACTGATGAAGTCATAGAGATACTGTCTGTGTAGAGAAGAAGAGAACACTGGAGTTATTTCAGATGAACAGACACCTTCTGCCTCTCTAAAGTTAGTTATTGTCAAATGACCTCTCCTGATATGAAAGCTTTGCAGCTCTGCATTGAGGGAGAATGTAACCTGGCCAACCTTTGACCTCTGAGCTCTTCTTCACACTTAGAGGAAAAGAGAAGACCATTATGAAATCTAGTCTGCCTTAAGATTTCAAAAGGGGCTTAAAACGCCTTCACTCTTTTATATAGCATTGAAAAGACTGATGCTTTTGAGTGAATCGCTTCACAAATAAAACATCCTTGTAATGCATTTGGCATCTTTCACAGCAAAATATATAGTTAAACACAGCTATTCATCAGTGGTTATGTTTAAAATGTTGATTTAGTGTACATGCTGGTTATTATAACCTAACAGAGATTAAATCAAAATTCATATATTCAAATTATTGCATTGTTTTTGTGCCAGAGAAAAAAAGCTCTGAATGTTGTTTGTTTAGACTTTTATATACGAAGAAGAAGTATTGTATATAGCTGAAGTACTTTAAAATAAGAAGTTTTGAAAGATAAAGTAACAAAGTTTCTTCCTCAACACTGATCAAGTGTATGTGTGAACAAACAATGAATCCCAAGTTCACCGCAAACCCAGTTAAAAGGTCTGAGTGTCTGTTAAATGGATGCGAGATTCCTCAGTTAGACAGCAGAAACGATAGTACCAGGATTTTAAAAGACTTGCGGCTCTGCAGTGTCATAATTCAGTCTTAAAATGCCTCACTGAGCCAACCACATGGATCTGATTTCCTCGGCTAAAATAAGGAGTACAAACCCAATAACAGATACACAAAGAGAGGGAGACATCCAGAAAACCAAGGGTGGAACTCGCATGTGGATGAAATTACACCTCTGGCTGATGTTTTGTAAAAACAAATAAAAAACTACTAGCTGTGTATATCGAATGCAAACCTGTAGTGTCGAAATACAAACACATGGTCAATAATTCAAATGATTAAAATCGGTGCAGAATTACTGTGTTTTTTTTTTCTTTCTGAATAAGACAGTGTGACCAAATATGGATATGTATGGGGATCTGCAGTGGTTTGACTGTGGCTCAATCAATATTCAGCTGCATAATTGATGCGTCAACACAGATTGAGTCTGTCCCATTGAGTTAGAAACACTAGAATGAGCACATGATGTACAAACAATCGAAATAATAGATATATGCTTCAAACATTTAGCATAAATACAGTTATATTCATGGATAAAAAGCCTATACACATGCATTTGCAATTATTCATTCAGGAGATGTTTTTTCCCCAAAGTGACTTACAAATCGGGACATGAGCAATTAATCAGAGAGGAAACAAAATAAATATGAGAAATGCTAGTAGTGATGCAAAGTTTCAAATATTGTTTACAATATGCTAGAACAGAGAGGAACTAAGAAATAGCATGGATTGCTGAAGTTGAATATGGATCAATTGATAGATAAAATACAGTAACCAACACATAAGGTGTTACCTTTAGATTTGAGACATGCATATACTAATATTATGACTTTTAGCACCAGCAACGTGATCTTTAATATTCCACGCAAAACACAATGTTGGAGACTATCAAAAAGTCATTATTAAAGGAAAAGATGAACACCACATGACACATGACTCGAAGGGAACAACAAATTCGGTAATAACAGTGCACATAATAGAGTAAACAATGAGGTTGTAATTTGCATGATTTATTCATGCTGTGGTGCATGCTGGGAAACACAGTCCAGCATCAGTGAGATTCATCAAATTCCCCTCATTTAAAGATAAACAATGCAACTTTTGCAATCATAAACATACAAAAAGGAAACCGTGATAGCATAAACCTGAAAGCTTTAGACAAGAAATATTGAGCTCATTTTGTGCTTAATGCACCTTAACTGAAGCCCAAATACAGATACACTGAAATCTAGGTATTTGATTGTGCTAAAATGGAACTATCGCAAGTAGACTTTAGGTAAATATCTTTCCAATATTATTCAAAGATGATTAATTGTCATCAATAGTGACATTTTCAACTTTAATAAATATGTACTGTGCACAAGTAGTACAAGTAATATGCTAATAGTTTTGAACTAATCTTAGCATGAAATAAATATCTTTTAAATATTTTACTTTTACTGGGGAACACCAATGCCTCAAACCACATTCATCCACACGGAACAAGCACAAAAATGTTCTTTCGCAAGAAACATTTTATATTGCAACTGCTAAAGGGCAAAAAAGGTACAGAATGTAGCTTAAAGAAGGTAATCAGTTTCCATTGATTTAAAAAAAAAAAACACATAGTGCTGTGCATTAAGTTTACCCCATATACACCCAGAGAACAAGTTACCTTATACCGTGCTCCTACTGTAAAACAATGTAAAAGAGCAGCTCACTTTTTGTTTTGTTTTTTTGGTCACAGCTGTAATGTAATAGTATGTAGAACAGACACTCAAGCAATACACCACAATACTGTCACCACCTGAGAGTTATTACTCCCACTGAGGAACTTCTAAAGGTTCAGAAAGGTGTGCAGGTGTCTTTCACTTTATGCAGCTCAGTTTCACTTGATTTAGTTTGGTTCTCGTTTATATTGTTTCCATTGTGCTTATGAAAAACAGTGTGAGGAGGAAAATGTATCCCCATCTGCTCTTCAAATTGAGCTCTTTTGTGCTTTTCACACACAGTTTTTTCCTCTTTCATCAACTTCACCAACCACAGACTTCCGATTTCCTTTTGCTGCTCTTTCTCACTCTCTCTCTCTCATTGCAGATGGCAAAGGCACTGCAATTCATTATTCAGATTCGACTTCATCATTTATAATGGAGGGTGATGCATTTCAAAATGCCTCTCTAAGTCGTGACAAGTGAAACCAGTCTAAAATATGAAGCCCAGCCAGGCCCGAAGGCTGCAGAAACTCAAATCAACACATGGCTGGTTTTAACTAGTCTTACACCCATTTTGAAATGAATGAGTGGGTTTTATTTGCAGTTTGTCTCAAGGAAATAAATGCCACCATCTCTAGTTTTCTCCTCAGGAGAGTATGTTTGCCTCTATAAATGCATAGGAAGCCTCTGTTGAGGCTGACTGGCTGGTGGATCTCAGAGCAGCGTGAGGGGAATGAGAAACCATGTGATGCTCATAAGCATTATATTTAATTGTCAGAATTTAGAGAAAATGATTCAGAAGCTAAAGCAAAGACATCATCCTTTGTGGCGAAGCCAATAGGTACTAAAACTACAAGATAACAGAGATAAACTGATGATATCTATATAATAATAATAATTTTAAAATAATAAATACTGTACAATGCAATTAATATCAATATTAAAATATTCATATCCAATTATATAAAATAGTGTACAGAAATAAAAAAACAACCAATATGGCTATATTTATACATTTCATTCAGTATTTATAATTTATATGAACAAACAGTTAACAAATAATGTAAAAAAAAAACAAAAAACATATGAATAATACAATGGCAGATTACCCAATTATATAACATTCTATAAAGAAAGCTGTGAAAATAAAAGAAAGCATGGATCTGACTGAGATAAAAATAAAGGTGTTTTCGTACTTAAAAAAAGAAAAGGAATAATGCATTTATTATTATAACAGTATTATCAAATTGCATTAAACAGTGTACTAAGCAATATTTGTGTCTATTATTAAGCTTATTACAGAATAAAATATCAATATCAAACTGTACTTTAGCAACATACTAACTGCCTAAAAATGTAAATCATCTGTTACTTATGCGCTTGCATAAGCATTAGGCAGCTGTCTATATAGACAGCATGCAGTGAGGACACTCACTAGGGTTTTGGAACATAGCTATAGACACAGATCTGTGTGCTCAGTCTCTATGGAAGAGCATTGTGACCCTGCCGGAAATGCTATTCAGTAGGATGCCAAAAAGAGCCAATCAGTGTCATGGCTCCCAGTAAGCCATTCGGCAAATCAAGAGGAACAAGTGACTTAATGTTCATGCCCATCTTCTGTAGCAGCAGTAGTGTGCCAACGGGAGACAGATGCACATTACACAACGCACGAGTAACCAGAGGTCAGAGGCCAAGAAGCCAACACATGTGCATGCATGCTAACAAACACGCACCAACACACACGAAAAATACACTAATGAAACCAAAAAAAACAAAAAAAAAAAAACAAAACACAAAGCATTTGAAGAAAACGTGAAAGAGCGAGCCAGAAAGGGGTGAGAGAGAGAGAGTTAGAGAGAAAGCGCGGTGACGCATACGGCTCTGAAATAGACTGGAAATGACATTTTGCAAAGCGCTTCCCGCTATGAGAGCAATTTTCCCAATGATTTAACCTCAACCGGCATTTATTTTGGTGAACTGTGAGCTTAAAAACAGCTTGCTGCATGAAAAAGCCACTCTAAAAAGAAGAGTAGATTTGCCCAAAAAAACGAATGGGATTAAATGCAGTGTTTTTATACATTTTTTTTGCTGAATTGGAAAGTTCACATTTACATTAATAGTCTTTTTTATTTTATCTCGGCTTTTCGTTAGCATCACATTGTTATGATGTTCTCTGTATGTTTAGATTTCTTCTTGATTATCTTCTCCTATAATTGAATCTCCATCAATATTTCATGTGTTCTCTCAGCAGAGGAGGGGCCAGATTGGACAGACAGCAGGTGGCATGATTCCCCACACAGCTAAGAGGCCACACAGTGCTAACTTCATTACTTCATGCCGGCCTGACCACACGATCCTGCTCAAAATAAATACATCTCTGACGTCAGACGGGACAAGACCTGATTTTTTCCGATTCTGAGTCTCATTATACCTAGAGAATTTTAGCAAATGCATAACTGCAGAGCTCCAGCCTGCTTTCAGTGAAGAAAACCAACAGTTTGAACAATTTATTAGCGTTTACTTGTTTGATTTGCTGGCTTTAGAGTTGTTTTGGGAACCAGTTAAAGTTCCTGAGAATCAACTTAGAAAAGTTTAAGGTGTTTTATTTTTAGAGACTAAGTTTAATGCGCTGTCCCACAATGCAATGTGCTCAACTTGATCTTTTATATCTTGTGTGACTACAGTAGATACATCCCCCCATAAGACATTTTTACATAAAATGGAAAGGAAATTTTTTTAAAAATATTAAAATAATGTATATGCACTTTATTTTCAGTGTGGAAATAAGATATTTTCGAAGAATATGTGTGACGTCTGATTCATTAGTAGATATACTGTGGATGATAACATAAAAAAGTGCAGTAAAGAACAGTATTATTTGCCCTACAATCCAGTGTGCTTTTGATTATGATAATAAATTATTAGAACAAATGTCAGTTTGCTGTATCATGCAGCATAACAGGTTTGGTACAGCTAAAAAAAGAAGCTTGCAGCAAACGATATCTGGAGGCCACATACATTCACATTAAAAAATTGTCACACCCACTCTTGAAAAACACACTCTATTTCTGTAGTATATACATATTCTCCATTATGCGCAATTTTTTCTGTATGCATGGAGCACCCAGATGATCTATTACATTTGACCTACATAATGTATGCCACAATGCTTGCTCTCACCAAGACCTTCCATTTCCATGTGACCAATGAACCAGAAGTAATATCAGCCATGATTTTTTATCATGTCTTTTTATCTATTATTTAATGAGGCAACCAAGAGTCTAGGCCAATTTCATAAATGATAAGCAGACATGACTCACACACATGCGTATAATGAGGTCATGTGCCAACAATGTACGATTCTGCAGTTTGAAATGTTGCATAATGCGTTCTGTTTCACTACTATCAAAAAAAAAAAGTTTGCAGTGTGTACTGCACAGCAGTAGATCAGTATTTCAAAAATGGAATAAAGGTTTGACTTGGTGTTGAAAAGCATGTGTGTAAATGTCAACTGCTCAGTACACAAGCCATCAAAACAGAGTAATTCATTACAAACAAATCTAACTCACCAGAGAGATTCTTCTCCCATGTTCCTCATGCTGTTCTTTGTATAATTTCACTACACTTAAAGACAAAGCGGTGAGATAAAGAAGAGCTGAAGAGGAGTAGAAATGACCAATTGAATCGTACCAAAGAAAGAAATAAAGGATTGCAGAAGATGACATTTCTATCGATCGCAACAAATATTCTCCCTGCGGTTGAGACTGCTAATCTCAGGGGCTGTGATATTGGCTCTTAGTGAGCAGCGCTGTGCGTGCCTGTCAGACACGTCCAGACACCATGTAAGCTCTTGATAAAGTTATTGTTTTCTCAGTCATGGTCATGGATTTTCAATTTCTCCCCTCATTCTCACACTTTCAGGGGCGCACAGTCGCTGACACACACCCAATCCCAAGATAAGAATTTACTTTCTTTTTGATCATAACTTAAATTAAAAAAAAAAAAAAAAAAAAGTGTGGTTCTTTCATGTGAAAAGTACATTAGAGAGAGAAAGAGCCAGGCAGACAGAAGGGAAGAAGCATGGGGTAAGTGAACGGGATGTGATGGATGCGCTCCTTCTGAGTGGACGGTCTGGCCGCGTCTCAGGAATCCTTCCTGTTCCTGTTTGTTGGCCGGAGCGAGTGCTGTCAGCGCTGCCAAAGGCATGCTGGGTAACACTGACACATTGCGGCCAGCCCAACTTGCTCCCAACAGGAGGATGGGAGAGAAGGGAAGTGGAAAGCGCAGGATGAATGTGAGGGAGGGAAAGGAGATTAGAGGACGGGGGAGCTGAAGAGAGGCAGAACCCCTCTCTGTGCTCGCATATGTGAGAGGAGCGTAATCTCTGAGTGGAGAGCAGAGGAATGCCGAGCGAAGGTGTGAGAGGAGAGAGGGAGAGATGAAAGGAGTGTGGGAATGGGCAGAAGGGAGCGAGATGAGAGGTGGCGTGCCGAGAGAGACACATGGAGTGTAGTGTGTGTTCTGTTCTCTTTCAGTAACACACAGCGGGGTCATCTGCCCATGACCAACACCATTGTGATAGTCTGTGCAAAGAGGATTTATGCTAATGCACAACATGCGTTTATAACTAACGAACAACGTGTTTGGTATGAACCAGCATGTGGCAAAGATGGTTTGGAAGTTATTTCGGTTTTATTTAATAGGATAGATTATTCAAAAACAAAAACTCTGCTATGAGTTACTCAAGAATTCACTTTCATGTCATATCGCTTCGTTTTCCTACATGGAACACTAAAAGGAGACACAATAAGAGAATCAAACCAGTATCATCTTCCACTCCATTGAGCAATTAACCAGATTAAATTAGGAAAAAAACTAATTCATGAAGGAATCATTCACCTCACTGTTACAAAATCACTCAATTCTTTGAAAAGATCTAACTCAAAAAATGATCTGTCTATGAATCAGACCTCGCGTACTGTAGCTTATGAACTCAAATAAGCCAATGTTAAAAAGATTGCCATTTATTTCTCAACAATCATGCGACACTGAAGACTGAAGTAATGGCTGCTGAAAAATTTAGCTTTGCAATAAAATAGCTTTTTTTTATTTAAGTTAGAAGTTTTGGATGAAACTGGAGAGCTATCTGAGCTATAGACAGTAAAAAAAAACCTGAAATGATCCCAGGTATTTGATGTCTTTTAAGATGTTTATGATTTAGAATTTATGTAAAACTGACATCTGAAAGATGTCTGCCAGACATTTTTAGAGCGCAGACTCAAATAACGTATGGACCGATTTTATGACAAGTTTGTGGCTTTCCTTTTATGTCCTATTCATTGTAATTGGAGAGAAAAGAGCAACAATACAATCCTTCAAAATCTTTTCTTTTTGTACATGAAAAAGAGTGAGACAGGATTGGAAAACATGAGGGTGAGTAAATTAAGACAATTTGGGTGAACCATCCATTTAACTCGTTTCTGATGTGGTCAAAGAAAAAGCCTTTCTCCATGTGAGATTTGAGTCCTATAGCAACAGTAACAGAGCCTGGTGATTTCCAAATTGCCCTGTTCTATGGGTGTTACTCCTCTGTCCTAGATGACCTTCACTTTATGACACAATAAACCATATAAAACTCTTGGTGGTTAAGGCAAGAGCGATCGTGGGCAGTTCTGAATAAAAAGACTCATTTCAGACGTCTTGTTTTCTCATCATGCATTTGCAGACAGAATGTAGCTATCATTGTTGTATGCCCATATTTGGTTGTTCCGGTCTTTGATTAGTTCATTATGTTTATTTGGTTCCAGTCGTGTTCCCCAGATGTCTTGAGTTCTCCCATTATGTCCTAGTGTAACTACCCTGTGATAGCCTCCCTTGTCGGTCCTTGTATATGTCTTCATTTCAGCGTTGTATCCTATGTTCCTGAGTTTGATAATTAAAAGACAGTACACTGATATACTTTTTGTAAACAACAACTCGTTTGCACACTCTGCGGGTCTTGTGTTCTTGTTAACATGTGTTGGAGGGAAGCTATCTACAGGTGTCTGGGATGTGTCTGGGCCCAAGCCAGCCCACAATCCACAGACCCGCCGACAGACCCGATAGAGGAGCGCCGTCCGATGGCCGCACCACGAGAGCACCCGCCAGAGGCCGCACAGGATCAGACTGCTCCTACTCCTACTGAGTGGGGTCCAGTGCCAGCCTCTCGAGGCCTGTTCCCGATTCATGGCCAAGAGAGCCGTCTCAGATCCCTGTGGATTCCGTTCTGCAGTCACAGCCAGGAGAGCCATTTCAGTGCCCCGTTCCTGATTCTTGGCCAGGAGAGCTGTCCCTGATCCCTGCGGATTCCATTCTTGAATCACGGCCAGGAGTGCCATCCCCGGACCCTGTTCCTGAATCACTGCCAGGAGAGCCATTCCCGAGTCCCGTTCCCAATTCTCAGCCAGGAGAGCAATCCCTGATCCCCGCGGATTAACTTCTGCAATCACGGCCAGGAGAGCCGTTCCTGAGTCCAATTCCAGGTTATCAGCCAGGAGAGCCGTCCCTGATCCATTCCTGATTCATGGCCAGGAGAGCCATCTCAGGTCCCCGCGGATTCCATTCCACAGTCACGCCCTGGAGTGCCATTTCAAAGTCCCGTTCCAGAGTCACGGCCAGGAGAGCCATTCCAGTGCCCCACGGATTCCGTTTCGCAATCATGGTCAGGAGTGCTGTTCCCGAGTCCTGTTCCTGAATCATGGCCAGGAGAGCCATTCCCGAGTCCTGTTCTTAATTCACGGCCAGGAGAGCCATCCTTGATCCCCGTGGATTCCGTTCCACCGTCACGGCCAGGAGAGCCATTCCAATTCCTCATGGATTCTGTTCCGCAGTCATGGCAGTGTGACAGTACAGCATTCATGGCGCATGGCATGGAGAGCCTGATACACAGAACAGCCCAGCCAAAACATGCTTTGGAGACATACATATTCATTTTAAAATAACTTTTATAAGAGAGATGCATTTAAAACATACAATGGCAAGAAAAAAGTTATAGCACGAACATAGTTGAGAAACACTGAGTCCGTTAAATACGTTTCTTGTTTCAGAAAAATAAATTGTAACCAAAAAAAACTAGCTTTATATATATTTTTATATGTTTATGTATCAAGTTGTCTGGATGAATCAGCATTGCTATGGCCATATCCAGCCCACTGTTCACGGATCATAAACTGTATATTGTAGCGTTTCCACATTTTGTTCAGGTAGAGTCTGTTCAGCACTCTTGTGGAATTTGTGTTCTTATTATTTAGACTGGGGAGCCTCTAGGAAAAACTGTCAGCAAAATAAAAAGGTTTAAAAGTCAGCACCAGCCGACAGGAAAAGTTCAAAAGCATTCACATCCAGACAAAAAACTAAAATCACAGTCCCTTCTCAAGTGACAAAAAATATCAGTATTATGTTTTAGTATGTATTATCATTATTCAGTTATTTTATTACACAGCTGATGTCTGTAATATTTAACTTTGATTGGTCAATCACAGCATTCAGCAATTTAGCCCATACAACTTTCATTCTTCTGCGAACACCAAATGAGAAATTTTTAATAATGTTCAGGCTGCTCTTTTTGATACAACAAAATGATAGTGGCAAGGGATGTCAAGCTCCAAAATGGATGAAAAACATTGTAAAAGCAAACCAAATTCCAAGTTTTCTGAAACCATAGGATAGTTTCACACTGTGTCATGATTTTACTTCCAAATGGTGAGATGAAGACTTCAGTTCGCTGTGATTATTGTGGACAATAATGGCGTTAAGTGACTCTACTCCTGACATCACAATCAATATCACAGAGTCCTACATACAATAGAGACAATTGAGAAGGTTGAAGGGAAAATGAGAGAGAGAGAATCCATAATAAATGGTTGTCTATAGGGGTTTTACTGTGTAATATTCGGTGAGCGCTATTGACTGATTTCGCCCCATTGAGAGGAACACAATACCAGAAGTGTCAGCTGCTCGGTGCTCTGACAACAGCTCAGACCTGCAGTTACAGCTCTGACAGAGGAAATATAGATTAATAAAAATAAAATCAGTCTTGGACAACCTCTCGTTCCCATGTCTCTCCCATCGCTGATAATAAAGCAGCTCTGCACCATTCCAGGCTAAGCAGAATGAGCTGTACATGTTTGTATAGCGCACAACCGGGCTAAAAGACACCTTTGGATTTTTTTCTTTAAAACAATGAAGCAAAAAAAACAAAAAAACAAACTTTAACAGAACCTTGAAAATGCTGACATTACTATTATTATTATTATTACTATATATTATTTAAGGGGTCATGATGTGGAATTATGCAGTTAGGCAGTCATATAATGGAAGTCAATGGGCACCAAATCTTTAAAAAAAAAAACATACACAGACAAAAGCAAACTAAACCCTGCGGCTAGTGACGATACACTGTTGTGAAAAGACATGAAACAATCGGTCTGTGCAAAAAGCTATATCTATGTATTTATATAATCTCACTAGATTGTTGCAAAATTAATGTTTGGAAATGGCAGAAATAACTGACTTAAAACCATTTTTTAGCGGGTGAAATACTAGTGTTCTAATAATTTTGGCTACCACTGTGTATATTTTGTTAAGGATGTACTGTAACCATGCTGTACATGACAGGTGTTTGATGAGGAAGGACTGCTGCTGTGTGCAGATGTTTACAACTGGAAGAGAATTAATCTTCTCACTATATGTTTGCCTTCACAGGTGCAGCTGATCATACATGCACCAGAATAACTCACAACAGAACTTAAGCTCCGGCGAGATAAGAAAAACATGAACAAAACTCCTTTGAATTAACAGCAGACATGGGACATATGTCTCACATATGAGATAGCAACGACTGCCAACACACACAAAACAACAGATTTTATAAGCGTCATATGATATGACATGTCCTACAGAATCTCTCTCTCCTCCCACAGATGTAATCAATATCCAGGAATGTCACTGTGAGGGTCACATGGAAACCTTCCTCGCTAATGTTAGTAATTTCCTGCTGCCTGACAGGCTCCTGATGCTGATGGCTGAACAAAATCGACCACAGAGCTGAGCATCATGACACCATGTCTGCTCCAACCGCAGCTCCAGCGCTCTGCTAAACACTCACCCTGTTACCGGGTTATGGTTTACCAGGGCGCTCCTAATTTTAACACTCCATCCGGTCCACACCATGTCTGGAGTCCAGACGTTCAACTACTGCTGATGAAAACAGAGATGAGGACGTACAAGATCAGTTCTCCGCAGCACGGCTTCATGCCTCCAACCTGTTCTGTTTATTGGTCTGATTATTAATGTGAAATGAAAAAATCATGTATGATTAAAAATAAATCAGAAAAGAATCTCATGAAATAGAGTGCTGGTACTCAACTGGTTCTGCTTCAGGGTCCAGATTTTACATCAGATTTAATGCTGCAGCCAGTCACCACAAACCATGTTTATCTTTGTATTTAATGTAGTCTGGATCAAGTTTTTATTCTTTGCATGGTTTGCAAGTGTCATGTTGGTCCAACTGAAAATGAAGTTTTCTCAAGTTAGCTCAAGTTAGACATGTTTTTGTGATTCTAACTAGTGTTGTTACTGTAAACTACAGCTAAAACTAATAAAACTGGTTTCATTAATTAAAATAAAGCTTAGAAGCCTTGGCAAATAATTAAGTTTATAAATAAGTACTAAAATGGCTAAAACTAAACTCACAAATAAAAAATAACAACAAACTAATACGAAATGAGAAAACAGAGAAAAAAATAATAAAGATTTAAGTAAAAACTGAAAATATGAAAGCTAACTACAAATTGTAATAAATAAATATAATAAAAGAACAAAGAATACTAAAATTCTAAATACTAAAATAAATTCTGACCATGGATGATTGTAGGAGCATTTTCTTGCAGCATTAAGCATCTTTTTTCTGCTGTCTTCTATCATATGGTCTAAAATATTTTTAGGCTGCAACCCACTAGTTCAGAATGACTGATTCAGACCTTTAGTTGAGCTCTGCCCAGTTTCAGAGCAATGTTGTTCTGTGAGGAGAAAAACAATGTGTACATACAGTACTTAGCAATACAATAACTTGAAAGCTATAGAAGTCCAAAAAACATTAAAATTGAATTTAATTAAAACTGTTAAAAATGTTGCCTGCACTCTGAAGTCACTCCAGATAAAAGTGGCTCTTAAATGCAAAATATGAATTTCAGAGAACATGCTAGAAATAAACAGCAATCAATGAGCTGCTGTATAATCCAATATTTTTAGAGACACACTTAAAAATTAATTTTGCATCTTTCCCAGACACAACCTGAGATCCACTTTATTAATGGTTGCCTGGAAACAACCAATCCACTGACAGCTCTAAAGCGGACAGAGGTCATGGGGATGGCATCCTGTTTGGCACTGGGTAATTGGGGCAAATCACTGTGGGCACAAAACACACATGACCTTGTGACCTTATGGTCCTTTGGGTTATGACTGTAACTGAAATCAAAACAGCCATATGTGCACAAAGGAAGAGTTTGTTTATGCATGAGTGCTGTGTGTTTGGTTCAGAGACACAAAGCTGAAATACAGACGCAAACATGACTGAAAAGAAGGATTTTAGTTGGGCAAAAGATGAAAGTCTTCTGTGAGCCTGGGGTGCTACAGGCCACTAGATGGAGGAGGCTGAATGGAGGAGGCTGATAGTCAAAGGGAAGGCTGCAGAAATGAAAATGTCAAAATTCTTGACAGAAAAGTAAGTGAGACAAAGTGTTTTAGTGTGTGTGTGAGAGAGAAAGTGTAAATGTATAAAGGAGTCAGAGGTACAATGAATAAAAGACTAGCTGAGAGAAAAACTGAATTGAGAGGAATTCTCCCAAGGGTAGAAACCGCAACCCCTCATGTCATATGACAACCATGAGGCAACAGTAATGTAGCTCACTCACGTTCACACACAGATCGAGAGAGATCGCGTGAGAGAGAGAGAGAAAGGCCTACGTGCTCTTCCTCTTCCTTAAAATATCCCCAAAAGATCTTCAAGTTCACTACTAGCATTTATACACAATTAGAATGAACAATCTTGAACAATCTTTCTCTTAAAGGTGCTCTATGAGATGCTGTTTAACGTCACTTCTGCTGACGTTTCACATAAATACAAAACAAAACAGAGCAAGCTCCCCCCTCCCCCCAGCGTGTTTGTTGCTTGCCGTGAAGGCGCCAAGCGCATTGATAGGAATGGTGGCGCTAACCCAAGAGAGACAGCAACAGAGCTAACATCAAGCTAACATGTCTAAGGAAACTCCAACTGTTCGGTGAGTAAATTTATATTAATTTCTCTTCTTCTCGCCTTATATTCCTCTGAGCGTCTTTTCTTTGGTCGTGCCTCAGCCATTTTCCAAAAATAATATACAATATTCAGCTAAACCACTCTCAGATTCACGCTGTACAATCAACTCCATCTATTATGTGCACGCGCATTAACCCTCACCTCTTCTTGCTGATTGGTTGGCCGTAGTTTGTTATTGCTTTGGTGCACATCCTGTGCCCATAGTGTTTGTTTTGGTATTGCAGCCTCTGTGTTGTCTTTCGAGACCGGGTTTTTCCCAATGTATTCCGAGGGCAGACAGCAAGACGATCAAGGGGTGATGCATATGATTTGAGATAAAAATTTAATCGAGCTAAAATCCTGCAACATCTCATAGAGCACCTTTAAACGGAGCAATACCACTGAATACTGAGCTGTATCAGTGATCATTCACACGATTTTTGTCTAATCAATTGCACTCTAGAAAGATAATATCCCTCCCACAATTTGCAAGTTACACATCATGGAGCACTGCATAGATGTGATGCAACAAAAATCTATCTATCTTTAAATGATGCAAGTAAACTTCCCATTTCAACAGGAAATATGTCTTCACCAGACAGAGAACTGCATTTGTTGAGTCATTTCATAAAAACCTGAACGCAAACAAGCTAACAAAAAAGAGCATCTGACACTTTTGCTACCAATTCTGACAGAGATAGCTCGCATTGTTCCAAGGATTTGTGTGAACTAGCATTTTGCTAGATTCTGCCCCCTTGGTTACTGATGTTAACTCATAAAATATGCTCAAAATTACTTTATTCTTACCTGTACTTGAATAAATTATGACATCCAGAGCATTTTTCCTCTACATGGCATGCCATTTTTCTTTGAAGGGGAGAGTTCACGCAAAAAATTCAGTCATTGCAAACCCGAAAGACCATTGTTCATCTTCAAAGTATGACATTTTTAATTAAATGAAGCTTTCATACCCTGCATAGACAGCAACACAACTGACACCTTCAAGGCCCAGAAACGTAGTAAGGACATTGTTAAATTAGTCCATGTGCATCGTTGGTTCAACTGCAACTTTATGAATTTTATGAGAATACTTTTTACACTGGCTCCTGCATCAGTAGTACCACATGTGATACTCTTGTCAATCAAGTGACAAGGAAGAGAAGAAATTGCTAAATAAAGTCATTTTTGTGCAAAAAACTATTCTTGTAGCTTCAAAACATCATGGTTAAACCACTATTCTCACATGGACTTTATTATAATCTGCATGAAATCAAAATGGATTATATTTATTTTGTTAGCTCACATTGCTATTTTTGTGGTGAACAATTCATCCACCCATCAACAAAAAAAAAATAAAAATAGTTTGCATAATCTTTAATCCAAATCTGAAAATAATTCTCCCCTCTAAAATGACAGGCATTTTCTGATGTTGTCAGTTTGATGGGTTGGGCATGAGCATGCCATCCTTAACCATGCCCTTCCAACTGACAGTTCATTTCTAAATTAAAAGCCCTTTACTACCTCCAATCAATTTGCAGTACAAACAAGCCACGCCCTCTACTTACCTCATTTGATATTCTGTTTCTCTCTGAAGTACGTCAGAATACCTTGACCGTGTCATTTGCGTTGCTTTCTATGCAGGGTCAGAAAGGTCTCAGATTTTATCAAAAATATCTTAACTTGTGTTACAAAGGCCTTATGGGTTTGGAATAATATGAGGGAGAGTAATTAAATGATGACATTTTCATTTTTGGGGTAACAATTTAAGTAAATTGCAAAATTATGCAGTAAACATAATTAAAGTGTAACTGACAAATGGAAAGATTACTAATCAGAATCAGTGCAAATGCTTTTCGCAGTCAAGTGAGAAAAAAAAACCTCAGCTGAAGGCACTACAGCACTGTGGGCTCTTTAGTTGACTATCAAATGTTACACTTTTGATTTGGTTATGACAAAAATAAAAGACTAAGAGTAATCTATATCATTAAAATTGACATGACAACAATAATTTCCATAAATGCTACTTAAAATTCTCAAACATACAGATTCTGCTTAGACTTGCATTATAAGTGAACAAAAGCTTGCTTGAGGGAATGAGTAACATTTACATGGCAGGTGATAGCGAGGAGTCAGCTGGTTGAGGAATCAAGTCATCTTCAGAGTTTGGGCAGTTCAGTACAGTGGGTCAGTGCAGTTCAGTGTGTCTTTAGTCCTGAGACTAGAGTGCAGAGCCACTCCTGTTTTTACAGACTGCAGACCAGCCGTCCACAGCCTCAGGAGTTCGGTAATTAAAGCAGGATAGAACGCGATCAAGAAAAGCAGCTTATCTTCAATACAGCCAACCATGCAGGCAAGCAGAGCTTCACACAGACACACACTCGCTCACAAACACACACACATCCTGCATCTATAATCCCAACGAATACATCAGAAACCCTGGGACGAAGTGGGAAGTATTTTCGAGATTTGCCAAATTTCGAGAAAACATTCCTCTCTGCGTGCCTGTGTTCAACTTAACGTCTCCTCTGGATGAATGTAGCTGTCTTTATGACACAGATCCAGGCATCTGTTAGCAGATGCGTGGATTTACGCTACATGTGATGTGACGCACAACAATTTTCCTTCTTAATGTGGTACCCAATGAGTCTCTCAAGCTATGCTCTGATTTATCCACCATCACAAATGTTCTCCAAAAGCAAGCAAAACCCCTTCAGTACGTCATGCATCACAGGCCCAGTTTGGTTGCTTTAATGAGCTGTAATCTCTAAGCCTTCAATTCATGCTTGAACCTGAAATAACTCTAATTCTGCTCAGAGGGGAATGTTGTCCTTTAAAATGTGACACCGCTAACACTGTCTGCAGCCTGAGCACGCCGGATTTATGCTCTGATTAATGAGAGCGTCTTTAAATGGGGTTAGATCAGGTTCTCTCCACAACCTTGTCTAACAAATCATGAACATACTCCTTCTCCCTCTCTCGCTCTCCATTGGGGGTATTAAATTTCCCCCAAGTCGAGACTTAGAGGCTCCAGGGATCAATGCGAGCTGCCTGTCCAATTTATTAAAAGTGAATGGAGATTAATTATGATCTCCTAATGAGGAGGCCACAGTGTTAGAATTACGTTAAAACTGTGAAAAATGAAATGTTTTCTTAGCTATGTGTCTGCACACCCGCTGGCACCCTTTCTGTGTTCAGGTACTGCAGGTGAAAATGAGAAGAGGCGGGCAACGTGCACAGATGAGGGAGAATGTTCTCAAAGCCACTGATAACAGAGTGGTTTTCCACAAGGATTTAACTCATGTTTGATCAAATATGGGTCTAATATGCTGCCCTGTCCTTGTATAAAAAGGAAAAATGCCGATATATATATATATATATATATATATATATATTTTTTTTTTTTTTTTTTTTTTTTTTTTTTTTCCCCCACACCAAGCAAACAATCCTTAAAAATGTATTATGTTTCCATAAAAATATTAAGCGGCACAAACTGTCGTCAACATTGAGAATGCTTGATGAGCAAAAGACACTTTAGTAAAATTTTACAATAATGTCCCATTAGTTAATGGTACTAAGATTAATTAATGCTTTAAAAATGTTTTTAGCATCATTTTATTAGTTTATGTTAATACATGTATTTAATTAATGTTAAAGCATTAATGAGACTTTAATATCTTCTCTTATTTGCAAATTGTGAGGTTTTTTTCTCCATGTGTGGAAAGACAAATATTCAATATTCAGAAATATTCAAACTATAAACTGACATTTGACACCCAACAACACACAGCTAAGTTTCTCTCTGTAACCCATTGTTTGTCTGGAGTCACATAGGGTCAAGGCCAGAGCAACACTTCTCATACCATTTCTGACCCTCAGACACACATATAAAGTGATGAAGCCCCAGGGTCTTCTCTGCCTCTAGCAGCTGACCCCTTATCCTACTCTAAGCAACAAGGGCAGTTGGCTAAAAACAGAATAAAATTAGGAAACATTTGGTAAGCTGACAGTATAAATAGCAACTGAAGGCCCCAGTGTACCGCTTACAGTAGCAATCTAAGGGCTTTTTAGGCCCCTGAGCATTGGTCCTCGGTCCATAATCCAGCCCTGAGAGTAGCTTTCAATGCTTTCCCCTGACTGATCGCCCCAACGGAGCCTGATTTGTCATAAGACACATGCCACCATGAATGCTGTTCACTTCTGATTGTCCCCGCTGCCAGCTCACATTCTGCCACAAATCCTATTGACCCTTGAAAGTTCTTACATTTTTTTTAGAAATGATGTTGTTCCAAAGAGAAGCCAGCAATTCATCTGAAGAAAAAAGTATTATTTCAATCGATCACATGTGAAGAGTGTAGGTGTGTGTGTGTGTAAAGCAGAACAGTTTTGAACAGAACTGCTCTGATGCATTAACATAAAGCTAAAGGAGAAAGAAATTGCAGGTCTCTGGCAGGCTGCTGTCTAAATTGGGTAAAATTACAGCATAGGTTCCTATCTGTGCATCTGCTGTCCTGGTAATTACAGAGTGCCGCTTTCATTGCGAGAGGAAAATAAAAAAGTCCGCTCTGATGAGGCTGCCGTGATTGCTGCCATTTACTACATTTGTTCAGATCACTTCAGCGCGTGACGAGGTACTGTTTTCCCCCACCTCTCCCTCTAAATTCGCAGATTAGGAAAGGGTTGACTGAAGATGGTTAGTGTGCTATTTAAAGCGCATTTCTTGTTGCAAGCCTCGGCGATTGAGAATTTCAAAGAGGTGGACCTCAGACGCTTTTTAAAACGGCTCTGAAGTAAAATGAACTTGCAACAATAGCGGCATCGGGTGAGAACGGGGACAAGACAGAAACATCAGCTAGACAGACAATGGAAACGAGATTACAATCCGATGTGGGTTTGACAGCTGTGAATGGCACAGCGTTTCTTTTCATGTTTTGTGTCAGTGTGGACATTTTTTGAGGGAAAGGATTGAAGACACCAGCAGATGTAAGCAGTTTCATTCTGCAGAGCGGAAGATGTTTTTTTCTGTTGCCACATTTGTCAGAAATGAGGAAGAACAAGAATATGTGGCCTTATTTCTGCCCCTTTATGGAAGACTCCTTCAAAATGCATAACATTGTTCAAACTTGAAAGAGCCAATGGGTGACAAGACCTTGTGATTTCACTGATTGCTATGTTAATTTGTACAAATTTTCGGCAATTAAACATTTAAATTATTTTACACTTATTTCAAGCTTACTGCATACAAAAGTGTTTGGATTTATAGATAAACTGTGAAAACTTGATGTTTCTTGTGTTGTGATTGCTGTCTGATTACAGTCAGCAGCAGCAATGATAAAATAATCTGCTGATAGCCATTTATTAAAATCACTGTTGATGCGACACACAAAAATGAGTTCTCCATTAGAATACACCAAGGCTGAAGAGCTAGGAGCTACTTTTCCTTCATCATACTGACAGAACCTTTTCAAACAAGACAAAAGTGTTGCTGTTTGCTCTAGTCATATCGACTTGCCTGAGGGTCTGTACGTTGGACCAAAATTCCTTTATTTTTCACAAATAGAGTGTCTTTTTAGAGAGGCTAGAGAGGCTTTTCATGCAGTAACCTCACAAGAAAGCTCGGAGACTCTTGGACTGTGGAGAATGTCTGTCAAAGCGTGTGCACCGAATGAAAGCTGTATTGTATAGCTGCTGAATAGAGCATTTCTCTGTGGTCCTCTACTTGTCCGAGTACGTCATGTCCACTCTGCTTCAAAATACTTTGCGTTTCCTTCACTTTAGTTCCCATTCAGTGACATTAAAGGAGCTAATTGTGAAGAAGAATAGGGGTGAAGCACGAGTAGGTCCGCTTCTACGGGCGTAGTTACAGAGATTGAGATGTTACTATAAATGTAGACTTAGACAAAAAGGTTAAATTATTGGCCTGACGTGATGTGATTGTTCTTTGTTTAATCATTGATCTGAAATTGATTTTCTGACAGTTTGAAACACACTAAGTGGGTCATGTGCAACTGAGTTACAAGAATTATCTCTGCTTGTCTTTTTGTTGAATAGTCATGCTTAGAAACAGGAATTTTATAATAAGTTCATGCATGATTATGTTTGCATGAAGCTGCCACAGCAAAGGCTGAGGTAAAACGCTTTGAGGTCAAATTAGAACTGTAATTTTAGTTGATTACAAAAGGGTAAATTAAGGTGTATTACTATAAAATTTGAACCCAGGCAGTATTCTGTTAGGAGTAAGAACTCAATCTTTTGTAGACAATTTTATTGTACATTGCAGTTCAAAAGTTTGGAAACACCCCTGGCAAACGCCTGGTTAAATAAATAAGCGTAAATACTTAAAGTAACAAAAAATTTTCATTGAAGATAGTCGTTTTTAACTTTTTTTATATAATAATGGCAATATATGCATATCAAAGTCAGACATGACTCTTTGCCAGCTGTGATGGTTACGGACTTAAACTTGGCCCAGGTTTTTAAATGATTTTGGAGTCAGCACACCTTAATAGCTTCAACAATGTTTGAATAAACTGACAGCTCGGATGCCCAGATCATGCAGAGCTGTAATAGCTGATAATGTTGGATAATTGATGAATCGTAGTTTGTGTCGTTTCAAAGGTTTTGGAGGGCAGTTTAAGTACTGATCTTATTAGTGTTTCTACGTAAAACAGGCCTAGCATACACATTTTTATAAATTTGGTAGCAGATACCAAAACATACATCATTAATGTACTGACTGCAGCAAAAAGGCATTTTACATTAAAAAATAACATTAGATTTTATAATTTTATTCAATAAATTTGATTTCATTATTTATTTAAATAAACTACATTTAATCTAATTTTATTTACCTAATATGACATTATACTGGTTTAATTTTTTTTGTGTGATTATTCTTGTAGTAACAAAATTTTACACAAGCCTATACTAAAATGAAATGTAAATTTCAATTACATATTTATTTTTTTATTTCATTTCAATACTGTCACGCCATTGGCGTGTCCCATGTTTTCTGTCACCATGTGTTTCCTGTCTGATCGTGTTCTCCCCCGCTGTCTGTGTCCATTTGGTTTTGCCCTCATTAGTTTGAATCGTTTCACCTGTTTTGTACTCCTGCCTGC